>APFE031017514.1:46915-122988 GCA_000404065.3 Pinus taeda
GAACTTGTATGAAGTGCCACGTGTAACTGTTTTGACCTTCGGATTTAAAAATGAGAAATAAAAAAACTAAATTCCGTACTCTTTATATAACATCTTACAAAATTTAAATCCTATGCTCAGAGAGAAAGTTATGACGATTCTCCCAAGGTCACTTGTTTGGGATGTAATTCGAGAGCCTACAAAAACCCTAACTTCCTTGGATCATATCTATGAAAATATAGCGATAAAATATCGGAAATTTGGACCCAAGGTTCATCAAGATTTCAGATCAAATGGGTTTTAATTTAGTCTTTTGAAACATCATAGAAAAATAGTTATAGCGAAAATTCTGTGATGACATGTTTGCAGCAGCGAAACCCTAGAATCCAAAGCTCTTATACAAAATGTTATGCAACCAACTCACAAAATAGAAGAAAAGATAGATAAATGACTTCAAAATCAGTCTCTTCGATGGGGAAACCTCATTAACATTACACAAATGAATAATTCTTCGATGATACAAATGACAAAACCTCCTTTCTATATATAGGAGTCTAAGGGGTCACAATATAATCAAAGTCGACATAACAATAATAATATAAAAGCACAAAATAACACTAGTGGGATTTTATGGGGCACAATAATAGAAATATGGGGACAATAGGGGCACAACAATAACACTAAGGTCTATAATGGCCATAGTAATGGGGGAATCACTAGTATTATAGGGACCTAACACCAAAGAAACTAACCATGTAGGTAGAAGAGGGCATGGGAGAAAGAAGAAGAATTAATATTTGGGAAGAGTAACATACATACAGGAGTTGATTTCAAAAGTTGAAGTGGAATCATCCACTCAGGGGATAATACCCAAGAATAAAGGATCAAACAAATATGCTCTGCAAAGTCTAGCATCTCCTAGATCATTTATGTTTGGTGCACACATCAAGGAAGTGGAATTTTTTGAACCCTTAGCATCAAAGGAAAGCCCAAGACTTTATATTCCATCTATATCAGCTGCGGAAGAATATCAAGGCTTGTTAGAAGGAAAAGAGGACATAGATGAACATAATTTGGAATTGATTCTAGAATAACAACCACCTGGTTATTACATCTCGAATTCAGGTAGTGTTGTGAAACAACCTGTAATCACTCTATTGCAGAGTGTTGTGAAATAGTCCGAACAACCTAAATCATCTAGAAAATTTGAATGGCCTAAGAAATATAAGCAATGAGTGGGGTATTATTTTCAGCTGAAGAGGAAATTTATTTTCATCCTTGATTTTAAAACACAAAAGGAGGAAAAGATGGCAAAAGAAACAACTACTACCTTTGAGTTTCCCATTATAGACCTGCACGGAAGTATCCAATGAAAAATACTAATTTATCAACCCTTTTAATTTTCCAAGATATTTTAGTGAAGATTCAGATAAGTTCCTTTTTCAATTTGATTTCCCATTTATAAGTTATGATTATACCTCTAATGCCCAAAAACTAAAATTATTCCCTGCTACCCTAAAGGGAGCAACTTTGAGGTGGTTCATGGGATTAGGAGGTTCATCTATTTCTGCATGGGATGATATGACGAAAATTTTCTTAGATAAGTATCAAGACTACAATAGAACAAGGGATTAAAGAAAATAATTGTTTAAAATGTACCAATGGGATGAGGAAAGTTTGGAAGACTATATAGAACATCTCCTTTATAATCTATGAAGATTCAAGCATAGTAATATAGGTAAGGACATCCTGAAGAATATTTTGATCATAGCAATGAAGGAGGACCACCTAGATATGTTTACTCTTATGGGAAAAGGAGATATATCTAAAGAATCTTATGATGACATTGTTGAACTTTTCTTGAGAAGTTCTAGAGGATTAGAAAAAAGTAAAGTATTAGTATGAGATGCCTTTGCCAGAGTACAGAGGCCATCCAATGGCGGAGTAACTAGGGTAGATATTGGGAACTTGTAGGAGGATTTTAAAATCAATATTATGAGTTCCTTGACTTATTAGTTTTATATGTTGCAAGAAAGACAAATGAACAATGAAGCATAACAATCTTTGTCCATATTTTTCCCTTAGTGCAGGAAGAAGCACTCTCTTAGGGAGTGCCCACTTAACAGCATAAGGCCCTATAACATTTGGGAATGGGAACATTCTATAAAGTAGTGCCCTTCATTGCTAGAACTAAAAGTTGTTCACAAGGAATCATGGGAGGAAGTTGAAACAACATACTTCATTGGTTCCAAGAAACCATCGCAACGTCGGCCACCTGGTATAATTACGAATCCTTTTTCCTCTTGTAAATCGTGGTCTAATTTGTATAATTCTCGGCAATTTCCTTAGTAGATGCAATATCCTATAGCACCATGGCAACCTCCTAACCCCTATCTAGTCCAACATCCAATGCCATGGCCCCAATGGCCTTCCCTTCTGAATCAATCTCTTTCATGGCCTCAAGCATGGTGAGGAGCCACTTTTTCTGATCAACCACTTGTTTCATTTCCAATGTAGCAACAATAGTTGCAACTTCCCTCTAATGTGCTAGTAAGTATCCCTCCTTTACGACCTCAATTTCTTGTACAACCAAACCCTAATCCTAATAATAAGGCGATGCAACAAATTGAAACATAATTTCTCCCCACTTACTGTATCTCACCTATGGAATGAAATGAAGTATGAATAACATCAGGGAGAATAGTGAACTCGACAGTTCCCCTAGTTATTATAGTAGATGAAGAAGATAATTCTCCAAGGGGGAAAACTCTGATTCAAGAGTCATTTGGAAAACAACAAGCTAAATCAACCAAGGTTGACATCACTGTGACAATTGGAATGGCTGCAACAATTGATGTCTTAGTTCCTGTAATAGTTGAATTGTGTAAAACAGTTGATACTATTATCACTATTGATACTATTGCAACATTTGAGCCCTCTAAGAGAATTGTTGACACTACTCTTGGAGGGTCTGTAATAGTCGAAGATACTATCAATACTAAGACTATTATAAACCCACCATATCCTAAAAGATTAATTGTAGTAAAATATACCTCTCAACCAGAATCTAACTTTTTGAAAGAATAGAAAAATTTGTATGTTTGCATCCCATTACTCTAATCCATCCGAGATTTTCAAATTAATGCAAAAACAATGAGGGACTTATGTGTAAAGAAACCTAGAAGAAGACCCATAGATCCTCTTAATATGCATGTGGTAGGAAATTATCAGCATTAATGTTAGGAAAAGTTCCACCTACCAATTATGAGGACCTAGGAAACTTAATAGTAATTTTTCACATTGGAGGAACAGTTTTACAAATACCCTAGTTGATTTGGGAGTTGCAATTAATATACATTAGAGAAATTTTGAGGTAAAAAATGGGCCTCCAAACAAAAATGTACAACCAAAATAAACTTTATAAGAACCAATAGGATTCAATATGATGATGTCAACCATGGGGGATGATTCACCATTCTTAGAGTAAAAGAGTAAAAATATTTAAAAAATAAAACAAAAATAAAAGAACTACTTTTTCAACTTGAATTTTCAACTTCTCTCCCTACTGTTTTACTCAAATTTCGAGTGGGAGCACTCATTAGATGCATAATTTAATTCCTCATCCAAGGAGTACCCATGTTTCATACTTTTGATGGACCCTACTACACGAAAAATGAAAAATACATGAAAAACGTGATTGCAATCAGGTTTTTCCATCTATTTTTCATTTTTTGTGTAGCAAGGTCCATTGAAAGTATGCAACATAGGTACTCCTTGGATGACGAACTAAATTTTGAACCCAACGAGTGCTCCCCACTCAAAATTTGAGTAAAATTGTAGGGAGATAATTTGAAAATACGAGTTGAAAATACAGTTTTTTCTTTTTTCCCTCCAAAATTTGATGATGTAATCTAATCTTATTTTATTATTTTCACTATTATTTTATAATATTCCTTAGGAGGCCCATTTTATACCTCAAAATTTCTCTGATGATTAAAAGGGATACTTTTGAACTATTTTGGTTCACTAATTTAAAGGTAATCCAGACTATATTAGAAATGGCTAATAGGTCTAAAATTTGGCCTGAAGGGATATTGGAAGATATTGTTATTTTTGTTGATTCCTAAGAGTGCCCAGTATATTTTGTAGTATTTCAACATAATACTCACCTAGGAGGTCATCCTCTAATCTTAGGAATACCCCATATGGCTATTGTAGATCCCTTTATTAGTTGTAGATATTGGTTTATGACCATATCTGACAAGAACACCACTAAGAATATTGATCTTTATCCCCCAGCTAAACTAAGTGCGGAATGTGAAAATCCCTTATGGATTGAATTTGAACTAGAGGAGAATGATACATGTCCAATGATGACAATTGGGAAATCCTTATATTTTAAAAATGAGGCTGAGGATGATACCATTAACAATTTTATTAGCAACCCCTCTATTGTTACACATCTAATATCTAGATTGTTGAGTTTTATAATGGATAAATTTGATGAGGAAGAAATAATTGATGATCATATTGTGGAAGACATACCTACTACCCCCAGCCTTAAGAGTATTCCATTTGAGATAGAACCTGGAAAAACCTTAAATATAAATCCCAATGTATCCCTTACACAAACAAAAAAATCGATACAATTGTTTAGAAAGTGTTATCGTTTTGTATTTTTGAGGTTGAGAGAGTAAATACATTGGACAACATCAAACCACCTTTGAAGTTGGGATCTAGCCTTGTCAGCTTCAGAGAGGGATCTCTCTTTATGATTTAACTTGGTTTTTAAGTTGATCTTAGGCTAGTTATGATTATGCTTGACGGTTTGTTTGAATTTGATTAATTGGTTTGGTTGGTTGATCTGATCAAATTACTTTCTTTCAATTAGGCTATGGTGTCAAATAATGTTGGATATTGCATCAAATGTTTAAAAGAATAATCATAGGGCAAGCTAGTTTCATTTACTGGATCTTTAAAATGAATTATGAAATGGAGAAAAGTTGATTTCAGTAATGATTGAAAAGCATTTGAGAATTTTTCAATCAAAGTTCGGAAGAAAAACATACAGATTGTAAAAACGGTCCAAATAAGGTGTTCAATTAACAAATCTTATTTTTCACATTTCTTTTACAATTATATTTTAAGATGATTATAATGCAAAGAACAACAATGAAAACAACAATTACAATAAGAAAAACATCACTAGTAAATTGCAGCACAAGAATCCTGTGAAAGTCTTTGTATTAATGACGCTCCGGCAGTGTGGAAAAAGTGCAATGCTTAATAAGAAGAATTACAATGATCAGGAACCAACCCCCAATACTTTGAATGAATGAAGTATTTAAACAAAATTTCTAAAAAGATTACAATGAATTCTGCATCGACATGGCAACCTATTATTAACTAAAAAATAACAAAATGACTAATGTGACCAAAAGAGGTGAATTTGGTGAAGTGATCTGGATGTTTGGCACTATTTTTTGCCATGATTTGGGTGCTGAACTGGTGGATCTGATCTCTTTCTTTACTCTTGGAATTAGCACAATTTATCCCACTGCTCTTCATCTGGGATGGTGATTTTTGTTGCCTTGTGGTAGATCTCATTTACCTCGATATATCGATAAAATGTGGGATTTACCATGAAAATATGCTTTATCTCATGCTAAATGAAAATAATGTTGTTGATAGCTTCGAAAAAAGCTCTCCCTGTCATAGCACCTTTAATGTGGGAATATTTAGCAATATCCTTTGCAATGTCTTTAAGAGAATAGTGTTCCGGATTAATTACATCGTAAGGATTGGGTTGACATTTCGAACCAACTAATGTGGTTCATCCTCAGGACAAGGTGAGAAATCAATCGATCTGAGAGAATAAATAGCATGGATGCATCATTGTTTAGTGTTAGCTGTTCAGAATTAGCCGTTGCTGAAATAAAATTATTTAGTTAGAAACTAGCTGTTATGTAAAAAATAATTATTTATTATCGAAATAGTCACAATTCATTAATTTAATAATATAATCTAATAAAATAATATTAAAAGCAAGGGTTGACCTAGTAAATGAGTATTAGGAAGAAAACTAGCCGTTAAATAGTAATATTATGTAGAAAACTAATCGTTATAATAAATAATTAATTTATATAATAATAATATTAGGTAAAAACTAGTTGTTATGTAATGAATTAGATGTTATGTAATAAATTAGTTGGCGATAATATTACAAATAATTAATATATCAATTCAAATAAAAATATTCAAGATTAATCTATAATAATAATAGTTAGAAACCCATATTGCATAAGCAAACCCATACCTTAATGTATTTTAGGGGAGGCTATCTTGTCTTCACAATCAGTCTAGTTAGCAAGATATAACTCTACAACATGTCAACTCAAACATAAATAAGATCATGATATCCATAACACTAACTAACATGTTCACATCATAAATTCATAAGAATTTATCATTTATGCATAGCAATCACATATGTACAATCGGTCTAGATTAGTAGCACACAATGCAACTGTTGAAAATAGCAACAAGAAATGCTAAAAATAGAAGTACTAAAAATAGCACCGCTATAAATAGCATTTTGGGATACATTCCAATTTTAGTTAATCCCTAAACTAAAATTGAGAATTAAAATTCGAATTTAATGTTAGCAGTTGTTTGTAAAATAATTAGTTAATTCATCTTGAGTTAATTAGTTGTAGGAAATCAAACATGAAGTATATGTGAAGACATGCAACAGTTTCTCCATTGATTGAGGAAGTTATCCCTTGATTAAAGGAGATCAGGATGAGTTGTACTTTGAGTTGTAATTAGTTAGCTCAGTTAACTGAGTTAAGTCCAGTTAGATTATTTCAAACAATTTGTTGAACTGATTGTGAGTTTAGTTAGTTAATGCATGCATGCATGTAACTGTTGCACTTCAGATAACTGAATATTCTCTCATAAATAACTCATGCATGTAAGTTCAGTCAGACCCAGTTGAGATCAGATGATGGGACAGTGTACTATCAGTTGCAGGAATATTCCATTGAGGATATCTCTTGCATGCAGAAGGAATTCATTCCTTGGAGATTGCACAGTTACTTTTCAATTTGATGAGTGTGTGATGAGGCCAATTCATGTAGGTGGCAGCATTGGACCCCAAGAGAAACTATACAAGGAAATAGGAGGCTTGGAGGGTTGAGGGAAGGAATATGTTGTGTCTATTCAGTCTGTGAGCCGTATTGTTGGATTGTATTGAGAGTTGGATAGCTTGTGAGCTAAAGTTTTGTGTAATCCAGACATATTTCCACTTGTATGATAATACAGAGATCAGGGTTTTTAGCTAAGGCTTTCCCCAGAGTATTCTTTTGTGTTCATGTGTGATTGCTTTATCATTCTCAGTTATATGTGTTCTATTTGATCTTGCTCAAAATCAATTAAGCTTCCGCAAGTTTTTTGTAGAAGTAGATCTTGTATTTTGCTTTAGTATGTTGCATAATTTGTTGATCTATAGTGGGAATTTCTACATGGTATCAGAGCAAAGGTGATCAAAGCGAAGAATAGTATACAAAGAAGGGAGAAGTTCGAAGTTTCAAGTTCCTGATTATAGAATTTGAATTCTTATCACATCTCAAATTTCACCAATGGCGTTCAACGGTTTGAGGCTCGAGTATGAGGCTCGAGTATGCTCTTGATGGCAGCTAGATTTATATAGCTTGGAAGGATCTCATGGAAGTAGTATTAGAGGACAGCGGTCTAAAGGACTTCATTGATCAAGAAGTCCCCAAGCCGGCAGCAGTTAATGCTACAGAATTGGCGGAATGGAAGAAATGTGTGGCTAGAGTGAGGAGAATACTTCTGGGGGGAGTTCGAGACCACATAGTCTCAAGTATCCATGGGAAGGAGACACCATTTTCAATGTGGAAAACATTGGAAGATATATATCAGAACAATAGTGATCAAAGGAAGTTGGCGCTGAAAGACAAGCTTCTGAAAATCAAGTGTGAAAATGGCGACAAGATCTCTACATATCTGAACAAGCTCACCACCTGCAGGGATGAGCTTGGAAGTGTAGGGATCATGACAACGGATGATGACATGGTGAGTCTTGCTCTCCTCGGTCTTCCTAAGAGCTCTCATAGCTACCAAGACTCGATAAATGGAAGAGAGAAACTGCCGGATTGGGAACAACTTTGGTTGGATCTGATGCAGGAGGATATAAGAAGAAGCACCAGAGATGGATCTTCATTAAAGCAAGATGATGAAGAAAATCTAGCCTTAGTGAGTACGGCGAGGAAAGGGAAAGGGAAGGCGTCCCATTCCAAATCCAGTTCTTCCCATGGTGGGAAGAAGTTTGACAAATCAAAAGTGTGATGCTTTCATTGTCATGAGGTGGGCTATTATGCTATGAATTTTCCACAGAAGAAATCCAAGAAGGGATCCTCAAAGGGATCATATGGTGAGGCATTGGCCTCATAGTTCAAATTGGATTTCTCTCTCATCGCATGCATGGTTTCATCCATGGTGGGATGTGTTTAGTACCTGGACAGTGGAGCCCCTTTCCACATGTATGGCGACAAGAATATTTTCAGTACCCTAAAGGAGAAGGATCTCCAGATGCGGATCGAGATGGGTGATGATGGAAAGTACCATGTATCAGGTGAAGGTATGGTTTTGTTTTAGAGGGATCATGGAGCTCCTCTCACCCTGACTGATGTAAAGTATGTACTGGGTTTGAAGAAGAATCTTGTGTCTGTCGCTATGCTAGAAGACAAAGGCTATGATGTAGTCTTTAGTAAAGGAAAGGTATTCCTGAGGCATATTGGTACTGGATAGACCAAGAGGATTGGGATTCGAGTAAAGAATCTCTACAAGCTGGAGGTAGACGACTGTGCTACATTGAGTTCCAAAGCAGAGGTGGTGCAAAGCCAGGATGTTAGCGAGATATGGCATAGAAGATTGGGCCACTTGCACCATGGGGCCTTGAAGATCATGCAGTAGATTTCTATCAGACTTCCCAAGGGAAAACTAGAGCAGACGGATACATGTAAAGGTTGTACCTTGGGTAAGTATGCGAAATACTCCTTTCAGGATCGAGACAGTAGAGCTAGAGCAATCCTGGAGTGAGTTCACACAGATGTTTGTGGACCATTCTCGACAGCCTCCACCGCTAAACAAAGGTAATATGTTATTTTTATTGATGATTTTTCTTGTAGATATTGATTCTACTTTATGCAAAAGAAGGATCAAACCTTCTTGAGGTTTTGGAAGTTTAAAGCCTTGGCAGAGAAAGAATCTAGAAAGAAAATAAGGGCCTTGCGTAGTGATAATGGTGGAGAGTATGTCTCCCAACAGTTTAAGGACTTTTGTGCTGCAGAAGGAATTAAACGGGAGTTTATGGCACACCATAACCCACTGTAGAATGGGGTGGCCAAAAGGAAGAACAGATCAATTTTGGGAGCAGCTCAAGCGATGTTGCATGACCAAAGCCTACCACTTCATTTGTGGGCTGAGGCATGCAATACAATAGTAAACTTGCACAAAAGAAGCCCGCACCGTATACTGGGAATGAAGACACCTATGGAGGCCTTTTCCAGGAAATGACTAGATGTGAGTCACTTCAGGATCTTAGGATCATTGGTTTATTGTCAGGTGACCAAATATGCCCGAAAGAAGCTAGATCCAACAGCTGAGTTGGGGATACTTTTGGGGTACACTAATACACCCCACAACTATCGAGTGCTCCTACCTACCAGTTAGAGGATAGTGGTACGTAGAGATATAAAGTTCAACAAGTAGAAATCCATGCGAGTATCACTTGAGAGGGAGTTCAAGTTGCATGCAAAGAAGGAACTTTTAGTTCCTAAGCAGGAGGAGCCTCAGATTGATGTGGAGCAGTCGCATGCAGAGGATCCAAGAGTGGAGACATCCACTCATGCTGAGTCTTCCAGAGATGGGCGGAAAAGCTCAAGGGAAGTTGATAGGTTGATGATGGATGCGCAAGAGAATGTGGGACAACCATCTTCTCAGCGCAGACAGAGGAGGTCACTTGAGCGGTACACTAGTTACATGACCCTGGTTGGGGAGTGTGTAGAGACCGAACCTTCTTCATTCGAGGAAGCAGTGCAGCAACCAGTCTGGGTTGATGCTATGGTAGAGGAGTACGACTCTATCATTTGGAACAGTGTGTGGGATGTTGTCCCAAGACCTCAAGACAAGTCATTGGTGAGTTCCAGATGGATTTACAAGGTAAAGCAGGCAATTGATGGAAATGTTGAGAAACATAAGGCAAGGTTTGTTGCTCGTGGTTTCTCACAAGTCGAGGGGATCAACTATGATGAGACTTTTACTCCTGTAGCAAGGTACTCTTCTATCAGATCAATGTTGGAACTATCATCTCAGATGGGTTGGAAGATCCATCAAATGGATGTGAAGACAACGTTCCTCAATGGGAAGATTAAGGAAGAGGTGTACATTGAGAAGCACGAAGGTTTTAAGACCTTCGACGTGAGTCGCATGTGTGACGACTTAAGAGGGCTTTATATGGGCTGAAGCAAGCACCTCGTGCTTGGTACACCAAGATCAACAGTTGTTTCACCAGTTTGGGCTTCACTAAGAGTGAAGAAGATGCGAAACTTTACCACAGCATGGTAGAAGGTAAGCCATTGATAATTGTTCTTAATGTGGATGATCTAATTTTGACAGGTGATGGTCAGTTGATCAAGTCTTGGAAGGAGGACCTTGCAAGATAGTTTGACATTAAAGACATGGGTCTTATGCACTACTTTCTAGGCATGGAAGTGTGGCAGAAAGATGGGGAAGTTTTTGTGTCTCAAGGCAAGTATGCCAATGAGATACTCAGGTGGTTCCACATGGAGAAGTGCAAGCCCATGCAAACTCCTCTAGCTGGTAACTAGAGGAAGGAGGATGCTACTTCAGGTGAGGTAGTAGCTGCTACTATTTATCGGCAGTTTGTGGGTTCATTGATGTATCTAGTGAACACACGACCAGACTTATGCTTTGCGGTGAACTAGCTAAGTCAAGCTATGGTTCATCCTACCAAGTTGTTTTGGAAGGCAGCGAAGCATGTGCTAAGATCAGAGGCACATATCAATATGGATTGTGGTACAGACGGACAGAGGGAGTGAAGCTTCAAGGCCTCACAGATGTAGATTGAGCAGGGAGTCCATCAGACCAGAAGAGAACTTTTGGAGGAATCTTCAACCTTGGTTCAACTGTAGTTTCCTGGTACAACAGGAAACAAAGTTCAGTTTCACTTAGCTCAGCAGAGGCTGAATACATGGTTGCCAGTCAGGCAGCATGCGAGGCCATTTGGATGCGGAAGATTCTAGTGGAATTGTTTGGTCAGAGGATGGATCCAACTATGATCTACTGCAATAATTAGAGTTGTATCAAACTCTCTGAGAATCTAGTTTTTCATGACAAGTCCAAACACATTGATATCAGTTATCATCATCTTCGAGACTGTGTGATCGAGAGGATCATGTTGTTGTTGTATGTTTCTACCAAGGAACAGGATGCAAATATTTTGACCAAGGCATTGTCAAAATGCAAGTTCGAGTTCCACAGAGATAGGATTGGGGTGACTGATAATCCCTTTCTTGTTGAGAGGGAGTGTTGATAATAGCAACAAGAAATGCTAAAAATAGCACTGCTATAAATAGCATTTCGGGATACATTCCAATTTTAGTTAGTCCCTAAACTAAAATTCAGAATTAAAATTCGAATTTGATCTTAGCAACTGTTTGTAAAATAATTAATTAATTCATCTTGAGTTAATTAGTTGTAGGAAATCAAACAGGAAGTCTATGTGAAGACATGCAACAGTTTCTCCATTGATTGAGGAAGTTATCACTTGATTAAAGGAGATCAAGATGAGTTGTACTTTGAGTTGTAATTAGTTAGGTCGGTTAACTGAGTTAAGTCCAGTTAGATTAGTTCAAATAGTTTGTTGAACTGATTGTGATTTCAGTTAGTTAATGCATGCATGAATGTAACTGCTGCACTTCAGATAACTGAATATTCTCTCATAAATAACTCATGCATGTAAGTTCAATCAGAGACCCAGTTGAGATCAGATGATGGGACATTGTACTATTAGTTGCAAGAATATTCCATTGAGGATATCTCTTGCATGCAGAAGGAATTCATTCCTTGGATATTGTGCAGTTACTTTTGAGTTTGATGAGTGTGTGATGAGGCCAATTCACACAGGTGGCAACATCGGACCCCAAAAGAAACTGTGCAAGGAAATAGGAGGCTTGGAGGGCTAAGGGAAGACATATGTTGTGTCTATTCATTCTGTGAGCTGTATTGTTGGATTGTACTGAGAACTGGATAGCTTGTGAGCTGTATTATTGGATTGTACTGAGAGCTGGATAGCTTGTGAGCTAAAGCTTTGTGTAAGCCAGACATATTTCCACTTGTATGATAATACAAAGAATAGGTTTTTTAGCTGAGGCTTTCCCCATAGTATTCTTATGTGTTCATGTTTGTTTGCTTTCTCATTCTCAGTTATATGTGTTCTATTTGATCTTGCTCAAAATTGATTAAGCTTCCGCAAGTTTGTTGTAGAAGTAGATCTTGTATTTTGCTTTAGTATATTACATAATTTGTTGATCTATAGTGGTAATTTCTACAGCAACACATTAATTCGACTCATACCTAAATGTCATAACCCTAACCATCTACATATGCCAATCCAATTTAGCATGATACATATGACATCAATATATTAATGAAATAACCCTAATCATCAAGTTACTAGCATATAACACCCATAAGATATATAGCATACTCATTGACAACATATAACCTAATCATCAAGCTAACTGTCATATAACAACAACAAGTTAACCTCTAACATACTCATCAACAATGTATAACATAATCATCATGTTATCTAATATAAAACAACAATATCAATGCATAAAACTACAGGTTACTATAATTCTTGACTATCTGACACATGTGCAAAAAACTACACTAATCAACTAACATCTATCATGAATTTAACCATAACATTAAAAGACATGTACATAAACCTAATGCATATAAATATCCTTAACTTACATACATGCATGCCAAAACATACCATACATGTATGGCAGTCTTCTCTAACCCCAAAGTCTAATGCCACAATCTCACTTTGACAGCTTGCATCTCATGTTCTATCTCAACCAACACATTAGCATCATTATGACCTAAATTGCATACAATGACTTCACAAGGCATAATTGATGTACTATTCATGCATAACTATAACCAAGACTATACATGCATAACAACTACATATAGGCATATAACACATGAGTGCAAAACCATATACACGCCATTATAGCTAGAGTCCAGTCATCAATGCACGACCATATCAACTACACAAACCATGACCTCATGAGTGATAACAACAACCACCTCACGTTCATTTGATAACATATGAATACTCATGTGCATAACAATGTAAATCAACCATACACACATGAAGACATACTCCAGGACAACACCTTCAACCTTCACATGGAAACATCACTACAACCATGATCAACACCATGCAAATGCAACAAGCACATGGACTGCATGCATAAGGGACACATATGTAACCAACATGAATGCATGCCCAACACACATCCCAAGGAGAGCATAACCACATTTTGATACCACTCTATAACCCCCTCCTCTCACATCTACCCAAGCAACCGACCAGCCAGGGTAAACATGTGATGAGAGGCCACTATGATATGATTTGACCACCTAAGTCACATTAAGGAAGTGGAACTGATTGAAACACACTATACATACATCCAACATCATGAATCGAACCCTCAGAAGACAAGTCATCCACTTAGACAATTTGTCCCTAGGTCCCACTATTGTTTTAGGTCTCTTGGGCCATCGTCTCTCTCATGCTATGGGAAAGGGAGCAACCAGCAAACTAAAGTCGCTCTCACGGGCCTGCTTTCCAGTGACTGTGGACCAGAATTGTTAGTGTTGTGCCAGTGACTCTAGGATTTGAGCCACTTTTCCAGGCCCAAATCCCAGGTCACTGCCCAGAACTGATCCATCTTTTCAAATCAGTAAAGTAACATGGAAATGATAGTATTAAAGAAAATACTTGTTCAAGACGTTGACTAGACCCCTACTAGCCATGACAGGCATTTTGTTAAACATATCATCGACGTGTAATCTACAGGTGTAAATAACATAGTTAAGCGTAGGGATCTCATACATATATGGGTATCACTATGAACCATTGTTCCCTCATGCCATTTGATGCATTATCATCTATTAGGTCATAGACACATTATCCATTCACATACAAGTAAAAACATTCTAAGAGCCATACATAACTGTTATCATAAATACATACATAACCATCATAGTAGGGACAGAAGTACCAATGAAATCATAGCCATATAAACCACATATAATCCATCATAATTGTCATAGAGATACAAAGAGAAACGACCTTTCATTACTGATGCAAAATCCAAACTCGAGATGGGACTTCCACATTCCACTCAACCACAGAATGGTTGAACCAAATATTTCTTCATTCATTCACCCCCGTTCCATATTCCAAGCATGAATGTGGGATATCATAGAACACATCAATCAAAATTCATCCAGGGCTTCCCTAGGCCATCCACCTCAACCCATCAAACAATGATTCCACCTCATGGTCAGACATCACAAAACCAACATCAAATCGGTCTCTATCCCATCCTTCCAGGGCTCTAGAGTGTTTGTTCCAAACTGGCTCCCAGGACTAGTAACTCAACCCACGGCTGTTGTCGGGATCTAGAGCATTTTTCCAACCAAGGATTCCAGGACCAGTAACTCAACCCACATCATTTTTCAAGCTTCTAGAGTGTTTGTCCAACCAGGGATTCCAGGACTTGTAACTCAACCCACCAAGGGCTTCCAGAGCATTTTTCCAACCAAGGCTTCCAAGACTAGTAACTCAACCCAAGTTGTTATAGGGCTTCTAGAGCATTTGTCCAACCAAGGCTATGGGACTAGTAACTCAACCCAAGTCGATACAGGGCTTCCAGAGCGTTTTTCCAACCAAGGATTCCAGGATCTAATAACTCAACCCAAGCTAAGGAAATATGAGAACCAACCAAAACAAATAATGAAAGTAAACTCACAATCACCATGGCTATCCAAGAAATGGCAAGGCTAGGCAATCCACTATCAATCCAGGCAATCCTAAATGCCAATGGCAGATCATGACCAAGAAACCACATGCACATGCCATGCATGCCAAAACTAGTGAGGAAAACATGCATGCAACTTGATACTTGCAAGAAAAACCCATTGTAGTTGTTGATATCGATGCCCTCTTGTGCTTTCCTACTCTTTCTTTTCCTTTTTGCTCCAAAACTCTAAGTATGCCACACCCTCGAAGAGTGCTCCAAGAAAACTCTAAGTATCCAAGAGTATGAGAGAGATAGAGAGAGAATAATGAGAGAGCTCCAAAACTGAACTGATCAAGCCTTCACTGATCCTCAGAAGAATTTTTATTAATGAGGCCTCTATTTTCTTTATTTTCAATTATTTTCCTTCATTTTCCTCCTCACATGCAACCTATGACCTTTCACCTTCCTTTTCTCCTAATTTGCATTATTTTCATAAATAAATGTGCCAAAATACCTTTTTTCCTCTTTAATGTCTTATCCATTTCCTTTGACAATTTCCTTAACCATAAACAACCAAATGAACACCCACTAGGATATCCTGCCCACCATTCATCTTGGAATACGTGTCCCATCATCCATGGTATTTATATAATTTTACATGGAATTTTCACCAAGGTTGTTACGGAAGTCGACAATGTGAGTATAATTTTATCACCTTTTTAGACTCTTTAAAATTTACAAAAAAGAGACCCTTTGGAGTTATCTTTAAGCTTTTTTCTGACTCTCGAAACATGAAAAAATTACCTAGTATACTTTTTTCTTTCGAACTCGTAAAATTAAGTGAAGGAATTATACTTGGGATAAGTTTACCCCTTTTACAGACCAAGTAGACTAGTTATGAAAAAGGTATACTTTAGTCGATCATGGCTAAAGTAGTTATCTTTTGCATTATTTTACCCTTTTTTGGGCTTGAGAGACTAAATGTACGAAAAAAGACATTTTGCAGTTTACTTAAGTTTTTTTCCTGACTCTCTAAATATGAAAAATGTCGAGCTTCACTTTCTTTAGGCTCGTTAAAACTTTACATTGAAAGAATTGCATGAGTTTTCTTTTTGCCTCTTTTCAAACTCTTGAAATATGAAAAGGAGTTGAGTTACGCCTATATTGGACTCATAAAATTAAACAATATAGAACTCATCAATCATGAAGACACCGAACCACTCTAAAGGATGAGGTTACAGGACAAGCATATGTTATCCTCCTTAAGCTTGCATAAAAATAAAGAGGTGCTTGCCAATAATGGTGGGGGGAAATGGGAAAGAAACATCTATTTTTGTATTGTGAAAAGGCAGTATGTTGCTCTTGAACATGACCCTTTTTCACCTTTTGTGTCTGGGTTGGGAAATCCATTTTCCATTTAGCTAATAACACCTCATTGAAAGCCTTCAGAATGGTTTTTTTATTCAAATGCTTCCAAGTCGAAATGTTGTGTCACCAATATATTCAAGAGAATTCCAACCTCAGTCAAAATTGCCTTGCAAATCATAGCCTTCAATTGTGTCGATCATCCCTAAGTCATTCATGAATTAATCTGAAAATTTTCTTCAAAACTTGATATGAGTTTCGTGTAGTAGGCCCTCCTATGATGAATCGCTTCTTATCGAATTCATCTCATTATCTAGGAAGTTGGTCTAGAAACCGCCTTTAGTACCGTGGAGCCTGCATGCCTCAATGGCAGGTTTCTTGCTTTCAATAATAGGTTCTCATAATTGACCTTCGATCAAATGATCCTATGACTGTTTGACTTCAAGACATCTATTCACACTTCATAGATTTTACTTGAATGCCTTGAGAATCATTTTCGTTATTGGTGGTTTCTCTCGCACTTGTTAACAATTCATATCATTGATCAGTAATCAGGTGGTCGCTACCATGTTCGACTTCAATACATTCACTTACATGGTTAGAGTTGTACTATGGATAGATAGAGATGAAGACCAAGACCATGGATCTAGTTTCATCCATATAGGATGCATGGATTTTTTAATTATTCATGATTGAAAATATAGATCCATATTTGATGGTTGCATCCATACTAAGTCTATTATTGAGATGGATCTTTGTACATTTCCATACTTATTCTTTGAAAAGCTTATACTCTGAGTATGGTAATACCTACCTCAGTGATGATTTTATGAACATATTGTATTCTAATCCTTGATTGTTTGTTTCATGTCTCCAACTAGTTGGTCTCTATTCCAAAATTTTGCTTGGTAAAGTGCTTCAGTCCTCAAACACTTTTTCTGACTTTACACTTTATGGGGAAATCTATTACAAGTCTTTTTGTCACCATTAGGAAAATGACCACAAATCCAAATCTCTCACTATCCGACAAACCCTTAAAAGTAATCCCCTACAATGTTGGAAGCAAAACCATTCTGCAAATAAAAAGCATCTTGGATTACATTGCTTAAAAACCTAATTTCAAGCACCGTCATACTTTTCCTATTCATTACCTGCATAAAATTTAGTTATGGTCATTATAGCCTACACAATATTTCACTTTGTATTCCATGAAAACATGTGACAACCTATTAACATAGGTAAAAATAAAAAGCAATTTATGAAATCCTTAGAGAATATTATACCAACAAGAAGGACTCAAGCCCTTACCTATATGGGACTCATCCCATGGTTCATGAATTTATTCCCTCTCATTATGGAACCCTAATACCCATCTATGTGGATCTAATCCTTTGCAAGAGGATCTCAAACCTCCTCTTATTGGCCTATAATTCAGCATAGACCAAAGGGGAAGGGGTTGACTTTTGATGTAAACTTATGCTATCAATTTGAGGCTGGAAGCTTGTCACTTAAGGGAGGATTGGATACTATTGGAAGGAGATTCGTCAACATCAAGGCTAGTTTGTATCTCTCATTTTCATTTAATTATAATACAAAAGAGTATTTCTTTCTCATTATATTGTCCATTGGATCTGCTATATTGAATGTTTACTTTCATTGTTCATTGGTTATGATATTAGGTACTAGTCTCCTTGATCACTAGTATAATTCATATAGAATCATGTATATATCATGTGCCTTTGATCTTATGTTTGTTAGTGTATTTGCACGTCCAAATTCTAAACATTTGGAAATTTCATCAAACCATAGCAAGGATCTTTATCAAGCATTTCTTTTGAAAGGTATGGATTTAATACTCCATTATTCCTTTTGATGAATCAATAGAATGGACCTGGGAAAAGATTTACTAGTTTGTTTACTTGTTACTAGATTTAGTCATTGAGTCTAGGGAGATCTTGTCTTGTCCGCGAGACAAGATTTGTTCGCCTAACACTTGGATAGATTTGGACATGCAAATTATTTTCAAGATTTTGATAATGAGATTCAATATCTTGAAGGGGGGATCAATATTCTAGATCAATCTATGGAATCTCCTTCTAAAGCACTCTCTCCCCCTCATGAAGCTCCAACCATTGATCAAGAAGACACTTTGAGTGATGTGATTGAGAGAATTGGGAGGATAAATCTTGATCCAGCCCCATATTAGTCAACTAAGAAGCCTAGGACATCTCAAAAAGTTCCTCCAAAATGGCTCACAAAGACACTTGAAAGTTTTCGTCCTGATGAGGTTGGAAAGATAGGAACAAGAATCTCAACTAGACATAATGGAGGTGACGTAGACAATCCTAATTCACCTGTTGATATGGATGTTTCTTATGATTGTGAATTAAATCTATCTATAGATTTTGAACCAACTTCCTTCAAAGAAGCTGCTTCTCATGATGAACGGAAAGAAGCAATGCAAAAAGAATATGATGCTTTGATAAAGAATGGCACCTGTAAGTTGGTTGATCCTCCATTTGGAACCAAACCAATTGGCTGCAAGTGGGTCTTCAAGACCAAGTATAAAGCAAATGGCTCATTTGACAAGCATAAAGCTATGCTCGTGGAAAAAATTTTTACATTGAAGGAAGGGGTCGATTATGAGGAGACCTTTTCCCCCACAACAAAATCGGCTACCATCCAGACACTCTTTTCCTTGGAAGCTTATAACATTTGGAAAGCCCATCAAAGCGATGTAAAAATTGCCTTCTTGAATGGAGACTTGAAAGAGAATGATTTTATGTCACAACCAGAAGGATTTTTTGTGAAGGGTTAGGAGCACAAAGTATGCAAGCTAGTCAAATCCTTGTATGGCCTCAAACAAGCACCACGATCCTCGTACGAGAAATTAACTGAGTATATTTTGATACTCAATTTCAAACACTATGATCTTGATGATAAAACTTTGTTTGCCAAGAAATTTAGCAAAACCATTGTATATCTTGTGGTGTATGTAGATGATCTTCTGATGACAAGGAACAATGAGAATTACATTGCATCTATAAAAAAAGAACTGAGGAAAGGTTTTGAAATGACAAATTTGGACTATGTTCACTACTATCTTGGTATTGAAGTAACCCAACACCTGAAGTTTATATTCCTCCCTTAGAAGAAGTACATTATAGATTTGTTGACCATGTTTCGCATGGCTAAGTGAAATCCTTTGAATACTCAAATCAAATAGAATTTAAATCTCACATCTAGTGAAGGAAAATAATTTGAGGATGCAACAAAGTACAGACATCTCATAGGAAGTCTCAACTACTTGACGACTACCAGACTAGACATTTCATTTATTGTTGGAAACCTCTCCAGGTTTATGCAAAATCCTTGTGAGGATCATTGGTTTGCTGCAAAAAGAGTTCTAAAGTACTTGAAGGGAAATCAAGACTTAGGACTCAAGTATACACAGGTGGATGACTTCAGCTTGATTGGATACTCTAATTCAGATTTTTATGGAGATAAAGAAACTGGAGTACCTACTTCAAGTTATGCTACGAGTCTTTTATCAGGAATTGTCTCCTGGAGGTCATGCAAACAATAATTTCCAGCAGATTCCACAACTAAGGCAAAATATGTGGCAACAGTTGAAGCAACGAAGGAAATTGTATGGCTCAAGAAAATTCTAGAAGACTTGCAGGAGAAACAAGTGCATGCAACTCCTCTTTTGATTGACAACACATCTGCAATAAAGTTAGCTAAGAACCCAATGTTCCATGATCGAATCAAGCACGTTAATACAAATTATCATCTAATTCGACATCATGTTGAGGCCAACACTATCCATCTATGGCATTATTCCACAAATGAGAAAATTTCAGACATTTTCACCGAAGTGTTTGGAAGAGAAAAGCTTGAAAGATTCAAAATGATGCTTGGACTCACTAGCATCCCTTCAGATTGGGGGGGGGGGGGGGGGGGGGGGGGGGGGCGGGGTGGGGGTGCGGATGTTGACACCTAATCTTTTGGATTAGGAAAATTATGTAAATATTGTAAATAGGAAAAAAAAGGAAGGTGATGAGACACTAGAATTTGAATTCCAAGAGTCTCCCTTCAATGTATATATAAATGATCTCTTAATGAAAAGATCAATTCATTCTTGGAGTTATTCACCTAGCCTGACACAATAGAACCTTCAGCATCTGATGAAATAAATCTCAATTCATTTCTTTTGGAAACAACTTAAATGACCATAGATGTTGGATATTTTCCATGGGAAGAAATCTATGATTTCTTCGTAGAGAGTGACTGAAATGACCTTGAAAAGTTAGATGAAAACTCATCTGAAAGAGTTATGGAATAGGAAGTAATTAAGAGGACTGAATTGCACAAAATTGCTACTAAGACAACCATGTTTCCATATTAGGACATGGTAAGATGGATTATATATAAATCTCATGTTCAAACATGCTCTATTGTTAATCATAATAAAAATGTAATTGCTTCTTGGAAGCTAGAAGTTCTTAGGTCCATCTATAATATTAAGCCCCCTGAGATTCTTCTAAATATGGAATTTCTGAATTATTTCCAAAACAGTGTTCTAAGTAAGAAGAATAGGGTTTCTGTCCTTGTTATCAAAAATTGTTTACATGACCCTGAAGGTGCTAAAATCAAAACAGGAAAATACATTCTAATAGCTCTAAAAGCCCTCAAATATCTGTGATTAAAATGCTTACAGGATTGTATGGTGAACCTAATCATGAACATTGTAAATTATAATGGGTTCCACTCATCTACTTGATATTTAAACAGTGAAAAGGTTTTAATTAGGTTGATATTTTATCTCAGAATATATCAGAAGCAATTAAGATTTTCTTGGTTGCACCTCTGGGTTTTGAGCAAGGTTTCTTAATGGCAGGATACCTTATGGATAGTATTATTGCAATAGTCCCTTTCCCATAAATGGAATGGAATTATTCCTTAAACCATTCACATACCATTCAACATTTATGTTATGTCCTCTGGAAAAGAAGATTAAAAAAAACTATTTTTAAGATAGCAGTGATTATTTTATATTATATCTTTATGTAGTTTTGTTTGGATAGACTCCACCTAGAGTGAGCAATGAAGTTCAATCTACACTATCACAAATAATGGATTGGTTCATCGAAGAAAAGTTCTCTTACATTTGAATCTATGGGAGTGATGTAGGACCTCATGTCCCGCCTTGTTTCAATCCAGACAGATTAGCCATTAGAGAAATTTCCAATCAGGTTGCTTTAAATGGATTTACTACTTTCCTACATATAATGTAGAAGAAATTATGGCCAAATTTTCTGATTAAAATTGGCCAAATGGTATTGAAAGATAGAGGTCATGCTCTGATAGAATTTAACAGTATACAAGGAATTCAATTGCATTCACTTCCCCATTATAAATGTGATCCAAAGAACATTATTGTTGATCATTTCAAGTCTATCAATATTTCAAAAGTTTTTATTCATCAACAACCACTCTTCATTATGTTTTTATGAAATATGATTATTTTTATCAAGTGACATCACAAGCTTGCTTTATGAGCACTAAGGAGAGACTCAAGCTACGGAAGTTTAGAGAAGAAACCTATGATTATTATCTAAGGTAGAGGAGTCTAACTTTTATGTTATCAATAAAAATATTGAAGTTTCTTGAAGATATTTACTTTTGGTTTACAAAAATCCCTTCAAAATTTGATTATCAATCTCCACAAGAGGAATATGTTGATGGTTTGAATACTCTATAATTACTTATTTCTTCTACTTCAATGAATAAACCTCATATTAAAACATAAGCATTAGGTCATTCAAAAAGTGTAGAGAATATGACAGTTCAGAAACAACGGACTCTTCTAGAAAAAATGATCGAAGAGAATATCCTAAGCAGAAAATTCATCCAATGTTCACATGGAATTTGATGCCTCTCAAATAAAAAAGAATAAAGATTCAATTGAATCGCAGGAAACTATTCAAGCTATAATTCGGGAATCAAGGAGGAGATACTAGACAACCTAATGTCACCATCTTCAGAAGTTCAGAATGTTTCTTCACAAATTGTCTTAGAATTTATCAAGATATACATCAAGAGTTAGTTCAGGATATTCCCCAAACACCAAGTTCTTCAATTCAAGCTTTGAAGGATATTTTTCTAGAAGTATTATTTTTTTCTCAGTCTAAATCAGTTGTTAAGAGATCTATGAAATGAAAACATGACTTTATTGAAACATTGATCGAACTTAGCTAGCAGGCTATGGGTGACCATTGGGAGCTTTCGTTAATTACACTCAAAAATCACTTGAAGATTTGTCCCAAGAATTTAAGAAAAGAATGAATAGAATTGAGGAACTTAAAAGCAAAATTGGAGAAAGGCAAGTTGTTTAATGAATAACAGTACAACAAATTAAGGATAAACACATCATCAGAAATCATATTTATAATAAAATTGGCATAAGAGATTGGTAGATTTGAGTAACAAATAGACCCAACAGATGGAATCTTTAAAGAAATTTCATAATGATGAAATCAGAATCCTAAAAGAAAAAGAATTTACCAATCTACAGACCATTTCATTAGCATATGAAGTTCAGATAAAATATCTTCAATAGCAAGCACAACAGTTCAAGGAAACCACTACAAATATCAATGTTTTTAAATAACCGACCTTGAAGATCAATGAACAACTCAAAGGCTCGTACAAACCAAATTCTTTAAAAAAATGGATAAAATTTGTAGTTCCTTTCAAAAATAGTATCCCTCACTGACAAGATTGATGCGTTGATAGAGGACGACAAGATAATCAGTCAGAGATTTGGCATGATTATTGATTTCGAGAAACAATTCAATCCCAAGAACATAGAGAAATTATCCAAGGATGATAAGAAGCGATGTGAGATTCATTAGCAGAAAGAGATTTGAATTGTAAAGAAATTTAAGAATGGATTAAACAAGCTATCAATATTTTTGATGTTGTATTGGATGCTGGAATTGATATCACAGATGAATTCGATACACCTAAACTTAAAGCTCTAAGCAATGTGCAACCAAGACTTATCATTCAACTCGCAGTAGATGAGAATGGAACAATCGATGCATCGACCATTAAGGAAGTAAGTGTATGGGATGAACAAAAGATACAAATTTTCTTCCAGTTTCCATGGAAACAGATGAAAATAATTTCAAAATTCCCATCTAAGTACAAAATTAAAAAGATAAACATCGAGAACCTCATATCCAGATGCAAGATCATCATTGAAAATTTCATGCCCATCTATAACTCATAGATATCTGAAAAGTTTGAAGAATAGTCCTATTACATCAAGGAAAATTCTCCTAAAAAGCTTTCAGTCGACTCAACACAAGTTACTCAAATGTTGGGGTAAAACTAAACAGTCTACCCAAAAAAACAAGAAGAATGTAATGAATCGATAAGATTTGAATTTTGTTGTTATTTTTATGAGAGAAAATATTTCATATTTTTTATCTTTAGAAAAAGAAGATCTTATCTTTCTTTAATCTTAGTTATTTATACAACCATTTACGTTGGAGCAAGGGTTGGAAATTGTTGCACTTTAAGACTCTGGTTTTGTAATCAACATATTACAATCAATTTTTTGAAGACAAATCAGGCATTGATGTTTATTGAATGATGAGATTTGAGTATTGTATGATCTTTTAATTTATTAATGTTGGAAATAATACTGAGAGGGGGGATGAATCGGTATTTACAAATCAACAACTTTTTCATTTCCATAATCAGATTTATATACGCTACTTCAAAGAAGGGAACTCGCGTGTGCACGCAATTGTTCTTAAGGCAACTAGCGTATATCTAGTGAACTTATGATTCAGTTAATTCATCATATTTTGATATTTAATTAGTGCATCAGTACTTTATTAAACATGAAATAGTAACCATGTGTAGTAATAACAGAATAAACCATCACACATAAGCAACACACATGAACACCAAGTTTTAATGTGGAAACCCAATGTGGGTGAAAACCTCTTGTTGTTGTCATCTCTATCTTCTTTTAATAATAATAAAATCTATATACAATCTTGTACTGGTGCAAACTCATACTAGTACGCAGGCACCCACCTGCAAAAGGCTACAACCTTCTCTCATTCTCCAGCTTCTTCTGGAAGGGAGCTACAACCCCCTATTTCTTGTACTAGCCGATATATTTACTAGTACATAGGCTCCGACCTATAGAAGGCTACAACCTTCACTCGTTCTCCAGCTTCTACTGGAAGGAAGCTCCAACCCCCTGATCAAATCACCAACCACTACTGGCAGGAAGCTTCAACTTCCACATTGAAAGCTCCAACCCTCAGTATCCTCCAGGGATCACGTTTCATAAATTTTCAGACTGGATGCTTCTAGTACACAACAATACACATGAAGGCCTCGTTTCATCATATTTTCATACTAGACCCATTAGTAACATTGAAGCTCAAAATCAATCACCACTATAACACAACCATCAAATACATCTGCATCAACCAATCACTGAAACCCAATCAATCTCTGATATAACTAAAACCCAATCATCAATCTCTGATATAACTGAAACAATAAATCATTGAAACCTCTGAACCTCTGACACAACTGAATCAAACAATCACTGAACCTCTGACACAACTAAATCAACCATTCATTCAAAATTAATCAAATTCAACCAATCAACTGGAATAGACAAATCATTGTAACTAGTACACACATCTAAACTCAAAACACCGCATCAATAACCAGAACTAATTGTAACCTCAAAAAGCATGTGTTAGAATGTATACGCTCCTTTAATGAAGCAAACTTGTGTGTATATGCTACTTCCTTTTTCCCAACCTATGTATACCTCTAAAGATACTGAATCATAAAGTTTTTGAACCACAAACTGTACCAATCAATGACATTCTGAAGATATACTGTCATAGTACATAGTTCTAAGCAGATAGAAACAAGGATCACCCTTCTTTCTTAATCAATTAATCAATGAGACACAAACTCTTTATGCATTTAGTTTTACTTTCAGATCTAAGAAGACTTCATTGACAGACAACAGTAAAACAACAGCGCTAATCTGATAGATCAGTCATCCTTGAACATCAAGCTTTTCTCTTTCATATGCTACTTGGAAGAGCCGAACTAGTGTGTATACACACCTTCACCAAAGCAAACCAATGTATAGATCTACAAATACTTACTTATAAATTTGTTGCAATTCCCAACTTCAGACATACCCAAATCATCACATACAAAGGATAAAACATGTGTTAGCAATCAGATCTAGCCCATCCATTATTGATCACATAATGATAAGTCATTATCAGATCTTGATCCATCATTAGATCTCACCCATCACCAAATGATCAAGTTCATATCTAGTCTAGATCAAGCAAAGCATAAGAAACCCATAATATGCATTTTTGCTTTTGATCTAACACTTCATAAGATAGTCATTACTTGTTCACTTACCCCTTTGATCTTCTCCTCCTCATATAGTTTTAGGCCTTTCTCAATACCTTGGACCAAATACCTCGAACCAATACCTTCGACCAAAACCTCGAACCAAAACCTCGGACCAATACCTTGGACCAAATACCTCGGACCAATACCTTGGACCAAAACCTCAATTTTCTATCCCATACGCACTTTTCCTTTTATGAGAGTGTGTGCATATGTATACACTTCTTTTCTTCCATTGGTCCGTGTGTATACGCTACTTGGACAAGGTGAACCAGCGTATACTTCTTAAACCATTCTCTTTCTTCAATTTCTTGATTCTTATATGTAGTCCTTTGTTCCTTCATCCTATTCTTTTGTACCATTACTTTGTTCCCTCTGAATAGACTTGTTATAATGTGATTTGCCATATTACTTCTGAAATGATTCCTTTGAACTGCCCTGCATTTTGTCACATTTGTAAACACAACTGCCATGCATTCTGTCACATATGATATCTCTCCTGTAGATTCATCTAGTTACGATATAGAAGTGAGTTTTTCAGCTACAAGTGGGTTGCCATCAAGTACAACACATGTATCATAATGCCAAAAATATCCCCCTTTGGACTTGACGGCAACCATGTTGGTGTTGATTACTGCAAGCTATAGAAATTGTTAGAGATAACAAGCAACACCAAAATACTCTCCCCCTTTGACATCAAGGGCAAAGGGTGGACCAAGTTATTCTCCCCCTTTGATATCAAGGGTAAAGGGCTGACCAAAATGAAGACTTTCGTATCTAAATAGCTGAATATGAACATTGATCATGCTCCCCCTAGGCACATGCTGAATTATCTTATTAAACTCCCCCTTTGTACATGTTGAGATGCACTATACCATCCATGCTCCCCCTGAGCACATGCAGAGCCTGCAGATATATTTTCAAAGGGAATAACCTGACTCTATAACTCAACTATGTGAGTATGACCTTCCTATCACCAATGACTCATACCTACATCAATCTCCCAACCAAGTGGGGATATACCAAATTTGACTCATCTACCCAACCAAGTGGGGATATACCAAATGTTTATACATTACTAAAATATAGCAATTATTACATCATCCTTCCCATGCATAGTGGGGGTATAAATTACATCATATGACCAAAAGGACTCATTAAAAGACTATGACAAATAGAGACATATCATGGGTCTTTATATGACCTTTACATCAAATGATATACATGATATTTACAACAGAGACCAAAGATCTAAACAATACCATGATAGTCATCAGCAACTATCATACACCATATATGATATGCTCCTTAAGCATCTATTAGCAACGTCTAGACCAGCAACTTGTATGTGTCCATCATCAGTTCCCAAGATATGACAATGTAAATATCATCAACCTGTGACAAAGTATGTCGCATATAGATATCAACTCATCCTCTTGATCTCATTAAGATCAATTTGCTCTATTTTCGTAGTAGAAAGAGCCTTATCATAACCTTCCATGAATCATCTCCAAGCAGTAACACAAAATCATTCACATCATATCATATTTATGTGAAAACACCATAGTCATCATCTATGATTATAACATCATCATCAAGAATTGCATGATCTTTCCACAAGAGCCCTCAATATATGAACCATGTATCATCATCACTAGGGAACATCCCACATTTGATAAGCATCAACCATGATAATCAACATGTGTGAGTATCAAACTTATCATCATAAAGTAAGAATCCATCATCATTACGTGACTAAGTAAGCCATGTCTCCGAATATCCATGTCTTCAAATAGATATGTGATCTGAACTTAAACAGGAATGCAACAAAATACAGAGATAACCATATACACAAAGATGCAGTGGAAATAATACTTCATTTCTTTAATGGAAAACACTGAAATATGCTTACAACCAGAAATATAAATAAACCAACTAGGGCGATGGTAGCTTATCTCTGAGAAGAGATGTGGCAGCTACATGCCTCTGAACTGTTCTAAATTGTGTTACAATGAGGCTCGAGGGCCTATTTATTATTGAGAAACAATGGAAAACCCTTCACATCCCAAAACCTAACCCTAGAAGATGAACGCCAAATTGTGGGCCCCGTTTTGGGGTGAGTTGGACAGCCAACTTCCCGGGGTCATGAATTGGTCATATTATCTCTGTTTGACGTGCATGATAGCCCATTGGAAAGATCTCTCCGAGGACTACGACCGAAAAGACAATTTTTTGACAGAAAAATTGTTGGCGGTATATTTCCCAAAAAACATCGTTTAGGGCCTCAAAATGGCTCCGGAAGTTTAGGACCCGAAAAAACTGCTATAAATAGTAAACTGTGCTATAATTAAGGAAACTGAAAAACTGAAAGAAACAGTTGTGGGGGTCCAAGTGGGATAGGTGGGTGGCCACCAACATCCACCTGGATCAATATGTCTTCATGAGACCTGAAATAACACCATTCTCTTGCCCAACCAACAATATTTATCAATATGCAACTTAAGTAATCATCCATGTATCCAACATAATGTGTATCCATCAATTATGTATCTACCAAACCATGAGCTCATAGACATTTGTCAAGATTTCTTGATACCATCAACAGCAACAATCCTCAACCATGTGAGAGCCAAGAACTATAGGAATCCTGCATCATAACTACACCATATGAACTTTATGCATCTTCGAAGGCATGATAACAACATCATAAAAGAAATGAGTGGCTCATAATCAAATAATGATGTTGTGTACTCAAGCTTGTACTTCTCCTTTTATTTATGAAGATCACCATGTAAGCAACATATATGTATTATGTGCATCATCAAAAGTCATCCACAATCTAATAACAACTATGTAACCCCAAGAAATACAAGTATTGTCATCATAGGCAACTTATAACTGCAACATAGCATGATGTATCATTTAAACACTTTATCCACATAATCATCATCACCATTGATAAGAATCATTAGGTACCAAAGACTTCTAAACATAATGCCAATAATGCAATATTAGAAGCATAGTATATTCTCCCCCTGAACCTATGCCACCTGTTCTCTGCCAGATCTGATCATTGCATATATCAGTAAGAAATATCAAGGCGTCATCATCAATCAAATATACATCAAGTTATCAACAACTTATGAGGATCAAAAGCGCTTCTAAATAACATCCACAGATTGTAGTCATCTATCATCCAGACAAAAAAGATAATTGATAATTGCCTGAATCATATCAGATCATTTTTCTGAGTTTGTCCCACTGTTTCTTCATCAAACCAACATATACGCGGCTTTGCAGCTTCTAACTCGTGTATATACGTGACTTGTCTTCATGATAACTACGTATGAGAATTAGAACACTAAAATTTCATACTTTCAGTTCCTCCTTAGTATGTTTTATCTACATACTAATCTATGCCACATATTTCTGGTTGTACTTCCTTATTCTTCCATACCTTGGAGTGTGATGATGTTTGTTTCTTTTGGTATGTTGGCTGAAATTTGCTCCTGCATTATTTTTCTTTATGCCCAAACTTGTTACAAGCATAACATATTATATGTTTCATATTCCTTCTACAACAATCAATTGCTTTGTAACCAAACATATTGCAAGAAAAACAATATCACTTAAAGTACCTGGAAGTTGATGATCTTTCTGTATGACTATTATTACCTTGAACCATTCTACTTCTGCATCTAGCTGCAACATGTCCAAAATTATGACATATAAAACATTCAACATTATTCATGAGATGAAAGAATCGATTAACACTTCCATAGTTAGGAGTAAACGATTTTCTTTGAAGACTTTCTTTCCTTGGTTGTTGATGGGGTTGACTTCTAATCTCCTTGTTGAGCATTTTAGATTTTGCACTAGAGTTCCTTGCTTTAGTTTCTGAGCTAGATTGACCTTTAATAGTTTCATGAAAACCAAGACCAGATTTGATGGCAGGAGACCTTTGACTGCTAAGAATATCATCCAAAATCTTAGTACTATCTTGAAATCGTAAAAGTTTATCCTTTTCTTCTAATTTACCTTTTAGGATATTTACCTTTGCCTGATATTGTTCTTCCTTTTCAAGATACTGCTTCTTCATGATTTCTTCAGTTTTTTTTCCTTCTTCCACTTGTTTCCTTAATTCGAGAACTTCATTTTCTTGTTCTTCAAATGCTTGGAGTATTGCTTCATTCTGCTCATTTGAATTTTTGAGATCTTGTTTTAGAGAAACAATCATAGCTTCAAGACCTTCATAGTAGTTGGTTCATTTTATAAGTTCCTTGGTTGTTGTGTTCTTTTCATTCACTTCATTTCTTAATGGTGTCACTTCATCCTGCAGCCTTTGACTTTGATCTTCCTTTCTTTTTGTTGCTTCTTTATTTTGTTGCCTTCCTCCAACTAGGCTTTTAACCTGGTAACTTCTTCTTTGTAGGCACATTCCCTTTTATCAATTAGATATTTTTGATCTCTAATTGTGTCTGTGATCTTTTTAAATTATGCCTCTATTTTATTTCTTTCGCTTTCACCCATAAGAGAAAATTCGGTTGTTTCACTGTCACATTCATTATCTTCAAATGAACATGGAAATATATCACCAGAGGACAATAAATTCATACCTGATAATTCTTTTTCTTGTTCATCTTCATTTTGAAGTGATTCTGAATCTGAAGACTTGCTTCCACATAGTGGCCAATCATCTCTCCCACTGTCATAGTTCCTTTGAGATGTCTTCTTCTTTTGAGGTGCTTTCTTCTTTTGCTTCTTTCCCATTGTTACTACGGATCTCCTTCAAGCGATCAAGATTCTTCCAAAGGACCTTCTCTGATACCAATTGTTGGAAATAATACTGAGAGGGGGGGTGAATCAGTATTTACAAATCAATAGATTTTTCATTTCCATAATCAGATTTATATATGCTACTTCAGAGAAAGGAACTAGTGTGTGCATGCAACTATTCTTAAGGCAACCAGCATATATCCAATGAACATATGATTCAGTTAATTCATCACATATTGATCTTTAATCAATGCATTAGTACTTTATTAAACATTAAACAGTAACCATGTGCAGTAATAACAGAATAAACCATCACACATAAGCAACACACATGAACACCAAGATTTAAGGTGGAAACCCAATGTGGGTGAAAACCACCTGCTATTGTCGTCTCTGTCTTCTTTTAATAATAAGAAAATCTATATACAATCTTGTACTAGTGCAGACTCATACCAGTATGCAGGTACCCACCCACAGAAGGCTACAACCTTCTCTCATTCTCCAGATTCTTCTGGAAGGGAGCTACAACCCCCTATTTCTTGTACTAGCTGATATATTTACTAGTACATAGGCTTCGACCTACAGAAGGCTACAACCTTCACTCATTCTCCAGCTGCTACTGGAAGGGAGCTCCAACCCCCTAATCAAATCACTAGCCACTACTGGCAGGAAGCTTCGACTTCCACACTGAAGGCTCCAACCCTCAGTATCCTCTATGGATCGTTCATAAATTTTCAGACTAGATGCTCATGGTACACAAAAATACACATGAAGGCCTTGTTTCATCAAAATTTAATATTAGACCCATTAGTAACATTGAAGCTCAAAATCAATCACCACTGCAATACAACCATCAAATATGTCTGAATCAACCAATCACTGAAACCAAATCAATCTCTGATATAACTGAAACCCAATCATCAATCTCTAATATAACTGAAACAATCAATCACTGAAACCTCTGAACCTCTGACACAACTATATCAAACAATCACTAAACCTCTGAAACAACTAAATCAACCATTCATTCAAACTTAATCAAATTCAACCAATCAACTAGAATAGACAGATCACTGTAACCAGTACACACATCTGAACCTAGAACACGACATCAATAAACAGAACTAACTGTAACCTCAAAAGGCATGTGTCAGAATGTATATGTTCCTTTAATGAAGCAAACTTGTGTGTATACGCTACTTCCTTTTGCCCAACCTGTGTATACCTCTAAAGATACTGAATCATAAAGCCTCTGAACCACAAACTGTACCAATCAGTGACATTCTAAAGATATACTATCATAGTACAAAGTTTTAAACAAATAGCAACAAGGATCACCCTTCTTTCTCAATCAATTAATCAATGAGACACAAACTCTTTATGCATTCAGTTTTACTTTCAGATCTAAGAAGACTTCAATGACAAACAACAGTAAAATAGAAGCACTGATCTGATAAAGCAGTCATCCTTGAACATAAATCTTTTATTTTGCATACGCTACTTGGAATAGCTGAACCAGTGTGTATATGCACCTTCACCAAAGTGAACCAGCGTATAGATCTGCAAATACTTACTTATAACTTCGTTGCAATTCTCGACTTCAAACATACCCAGATCATCACATATAAAGGATAAAACATGTGTTAGTAATCAGATCTAGCCCATCCATTATCAGATCACATAATGATAAGTCATTATGATCCTGATCCATCATTAGATCTCATCCATCATCAAATGCTCAGGTGCATATTTAGTCTAGATCAAGCAAAGCATAAGAAACCCATAATATGCATATTTGCTTTTGATCTAACACTTCATAAGATATTCATTACTTGTGCACTTATCTCTTTGATCTTCTCCTCCTTATATATTTTTAGGCCTTTCTCAATACCTTGGACCAAAACCACTTAGGACCAATACCTCGGACCAAATACCTCAGACCAGTATCTCTGACCAAATACCTCAGACCAATACCTTGGACCAAATACCTCGGACCAATACCTCGGACCAAAACCTCAGACCAATACCTCGGACCAAACACCTTGGACCAAACACCTCGAACCAATACCTTGGACCAAAACCTCAATTTTCCATCCCATACACACTTTTCCTTCTGTGAAAGTGCGTGCATACATATACGCTTCTTCTGTTTCATGAGTCTACGTGTATATGCTACTTGGACAAGGTGGACCAATGTATACTTCTTAAACCATTCTCTTTCTTCAATTTCTTGATTCTGATATGTAGTCCTTTGTTCCTTCATCTTATTCTTTTGTACCATTACTTTGTTCCCTCTGAATAGAATTTTTATAATGTGATTTTCCATACTACTTCTGAAATGATTCCTTTGAACTGCCCTGCATTTTGTCACATTTGTAAACACAACTTCCATGCATTCTGTCACATCTGATATCTCTCCTGTAGATTCATCTAGTTACCATATAGAAGTGAGTTGTTCAGCTACAAGTGGGTTGCCATCAAGTACAACACATGTATCATAATGCCAACACTTAAAATTCATTAACAATATTTTCCTCTAGAGTTTTTCCTTTATATTGATACCTGTTAAATGTTGGAATGTAATTTTATTTTTTCTTTTGAAATGATAAAGTATGTGCATTGTTGACTTATTTTATTAATGGAAAATTATTATTTGTTTAATCTGGGTAAATCGACATTTGTTTATAATATTTGGAAAGATAGTTTCGCAATCTTTGTCTTGTATCGAGATAGATATATTTTTTGTCATTTATACTTAGTAAATTGAAAGCATAGAAAAAAATTCCATATTTCCATAAGCTCCTTAAACAAAGCCCAAAATCAATTAAGTGGTATACTACACCCACACTTCAGTGAAAGGCAGTCACCATTTCAAACAATCTACAATATTGTTCAATTTTTTGGACTTGGGTGATTCCCTACCTCCCTTGTTGTTAAAAATGTTAAAGCCCCACTAGCACTCACACACAACAATTTGTAAAGGTGTTTATAGTTAATTGTAATACTAGTTTATGTCATATTTTCCCTAATTTAGTTTAATTTTCAGCATTTACTAAGGTTAGAATAGAATAGACAATCGAGCCTTATTCCAGAGAGTTTATAGCCAAACCAAATGAATAGAGATCTAATTGGGACCTTGATCGGGCTAATATTGACTAGTTGAAGGGGGCCTTTTTCCCACCTATCAACATTACATTGATACTCTAGCTCCAGATACTCTGTTTTTCCAAGAATGATGGCAGCAATCAACTTTGGTTGTCACTTGGTCAAGTCAACATTGGGAATTGCACCAACAAAGAAATTTATTTAATGATAATACAACCAAGATTGATAGAAACAGTTATGGCTTCCAGTTATTGGTATTTTTATAGTTTTGAAATATTGTTATAGTGTTTTATATCATAGAAAATTGTTGTGATTTATTTCTTGAATTGGGTAATCAGAGAATCAAGAGATTATCATGATTTATTATGTTTCAAAGATAGATTTATTGCAATTTATAAAAGAAGAATCCCTCTGCCTTGTTAGGGGGAGGGGCGGGGCAGCATCAACATTGTGATTTTGGAGAAATTCGTGTAACTACAATCATTCCTAATATCAATGCAACTCTTATGATTTGTGGCATCTTACTTCTTTATTGATTAGCTCGTGAGTTGTGTGTATTAGCTCCCTACTAAGGAGGAAGGCCCCTCCTCTTTGGCAAGGATTGTTGAGTTACTATGGTACTATAGATGTATGTTTAGTTTTTCTCGGTTTTGATGTGTAACTATTTCATTGTTACTATTATTAATCTTTCGATGCATTATAGTGATTGATTGATTGAATTGAAGAACAGTGGCTTCAAATAATTGTGTAACAGCTTAAGTGCTTTATAGTTTAGAGATTCTTATTTATGCACTATTGTGTTATTGTTAGAGTGTTTTTCAATTTGAATGAGTGTGTTCTTTTATTGAATTGAGGTTTGAGTTGATGAGTGTTGCTTTTATTTAGCAAGGAGTGACTAAGTGATCAAGTGTTTTGTGTGAGTGTGACAGTGATGATTTATGAGTGTTGAGTGATGATTGCAGCAATATTTTAAGGCTTGATGTCACTAGAGCTAGTTATACATTGCTCCTGCATATACTTTGCACAATAAACTTAAGATAAAAATACCTACTTTGGTTGATAATTTATGTGTGAGTGTGGTTAATCGATCCTTATTTAAAAGACAACTAATTTGACCAACAATTTCCACATTCAAGATTTAAGAATCTAAACTCAAAAAAGTTGGTCCGAAGTAGACCTCATTCAAGAGTTTCATAATAGAAGTTTAGGTGGACATTTTAAATTGGATAATACTAGGGCATTGGTGGATGAAATGTACTTTGGCCCAGCATGTAATACCCCAATTTTGATCCCTATATTAATAATGAATGTTTATGCATGACAAAAGACTAGAAGCAATGTAATATATTTGAACATTATTAATATAATACATCACTAATTGCAAACAGACAAGGAAAATAGTATGGGGGTCATGATTCCATGAGAGAGACGGATACTTAGAGAGTTTATATCATTTTACTATACCCATCTTGAAAAATAAATAAAATTGGTTATGTGAGCTTCTTCGGGAAGCCTCATGGGCATGCATATTTAACCTCAACTTTTTGGATTTTTGGGGGTTCCTCATTTATTTTTTGTGTACTTACTTCTTGGGAGAGAAGAAAAAGTCTATGGAGAAGAGCCATTGTTAGTGGTTTTGTTTTAAATATTATTATTATGAAAGATGTCTAGGTGCATGAATGTATTAGCATTGATGATTAAACTATCAATAGTTGAGAGACTCTAGAGCTTCTATAATTTAGTTTACCAAACTAATAGCACTAGATCCCTAGAGTGAAATGGAATAGCTTGGGTGATGTCGTTTGGAGGGGAAAGTGAGATGGAAGTTGAGATTGCTATTGGATGGATTGAGTAATATTTTTCTTGTGTAATTGTGTAAACAAAGAAATCTTGGGACCTAACTATATGTGAATAATAGAGTTAGCCTAGGGACCCATCCTTGTAGAATAATAGCCCCAACTTGCGGATGGCCTATTATAGAGAGTGTGTGCAATACAACTATCATTTGGATGTAAGGTTTGACATCTATAGTCAATTGATGAATATTTATTCAAGATAAGTGCATTTTATGTTCCTTGTATTTATATATTTTCATTGCATTATTTAATTAATTATATATGTTTTAATGTTGTGTGTGTTACTAAGCTTACATTACATATGTTTTATCATTTCTTGGTTAATTTCATGAACTTGTATGTGCCATGCATTATTTCTTGATTTTCTTATTTTAAAAAATTGATATCATTGGTCAACCTTTACCCAAGAAATGAGCTTTTGAATGTACCTAGGAAATGGGGTGTACTACATATTTGTATCTGAGTGATGTTTACAATTCTTATACCATATTGGCCAAAGAATAGATTAATTTTTGTGTAGATTCAAAGAAGAGGTTTCTTAGACAATTGGAAGTTTCTCAAAAATTATGAATTTTTTGGAAGAATAAAATGACAATTTGGGATTTTTTGTGTGATCAAATTGATTCCATGTGTGTGATAACATGACATGGATGTGCCACAATGGAAGGTCCATGGTAGTTAAAGAGAATTCCATAGTGGCAAGCTCAGGTTTGGGGGGTTCGAGTGGTGGGGAGGGTTTGTTGTGTGTCATGGAGGGGTCATGGGCTAAAGTTGGGACCATGTTAGTTGGTTGGGTTATCAGAACACATAAGTATTATCAAAATAATTCTAAATTTGTTTTAAAACTTTTCAAAAACATTCATGGATCCAACGGGAGCTTGCCACATACCCCATTAGTGGTATCACCTCGGTAAGTAGTGTTGGAAGGTTTGGTTGGTTTAACCTTCCCCCCATCAAAAAAATCTAATATGTTATCTCAATTATAGATATAGGTAGGGTTGATGTTTATCATTGGTTGAGGTGTGCATCAGCAAAAAAAACGGGGGATGGTACCCACCCTTTCCCATGGAAAATGCTCAATTTCCAAGTGGCATTGGGCATCTAACAAGTTGTTAGGTGGATTAGTAGGCCCAAGTGGGACTAGAGAAAAGAAATATGAAGAAGAAGAAAAAAATTGAAAAGGGTTAAATAAGGAAGTTAAAGGAAAGAAGAAGAAGAGAAATAAGGAGAAGAAATGGTGAAGGATTTAGGTGGCTAGGGATGACAAGATAGGTAATGGTACTACCCTAGGGTGTTAAGTGGATCTAAATGCCATGTCAAGGCCACATTAGCAAGCCATCTCAGTGACTCATGACTTTATGGGTCTTAAACTTCAGGAGCTATGTTGAGACTTAAACAACATTTTTTTTTTTTTTAATCCTAGGGGACTATTATTTGTACTAGTGGTACACATAATCCCCACTACTTAAATGGAAGATATTGAAAAGATATTTCCAAGAAGATATTATGAGTTAATATGTGAAAGTTACATTTTAAATAGTATATGAAGAGAAAAAAGGTAGTAGTTCACAACTAGGAGGCATAACTCCTACTCATAGCTCATAATGGAGCCTAGGGGTAGCCAATGAAAATTCCTTGAATTGAAGAATTCTCTGATGGAGTTAAAATTTGGATTTAGACATCCATATTCTCAAGTATAGAAAAAATTTTCTTGTAGCATTAAAAAAACATTAGAGTTATGTTAGAAAACTTCAAGAGGTAATAACTTTCAACCTAGAGCTCAAATTTGGGAAAATGGGTACTCAATGGAAAGCTTGAGAATAGAAAAAATTTAGTTATCAACCTATAGTATGAAATGGGATGGTACAACTATTAAAAATATAAAATGAATCCATTAGTAACTGTAGAGATCATAAAAATCATGTGTGTGTGTAATTGTATAATTATTGTTTTATCTAACATAATTTAATTATATTCACATTTTGAAAAATTATAGGTAAAGCATAATAAGATCATATTAGGATTACAAATAAAAGACATGGATGAGGAAAAAAGAGTTTATATCTATGAGATGGAACTTAAATGCCTAAACAGATATAATCTAATGGAAATAGCAATAGAGTGGAACCAATTTCACTGGTAGAGACTATGAGGATTTTTAGAGCATAAGTGCAAGCTACAAGGCTAACAATGAAATAATAATAAGAGCATAGGAGGAGAAAAAATAGATAATCCCTCAACTATACTGTAGCCTAAATCAGTTTCAAATACAAATAAATAATGGGCTAGTCTCGAGACATGAGGGGGAATGTAGATCTCATGCAAAGAGAAATGACTACATAGGATCCAACCATTGAACAAGTGCTTCTAGAGCTTAGAAATATCACCACTCACTCACTCATTAATCCAAAATGTTACGTGCATCTAAAGTTTCCATGAGAAACCTAGAAGTTTCTCTTATTAGACATCAAAGAAGAAGATATGAGTTGTCTTTTTTCAAGTTGAGCTTAGGAAGCTTAAGCCACCTGCCTTTGATGGTGGAAATATAAAGGGATACGACGTTGAGACTTGCTTACTCAGAACCAGAAATTATTTTAAAATCCATAACTATTTTGGTGTCAAAATACATGAGGTTTAATTATACAAGAGCTTTCTTTTAGTGCCATTTGATGCATAGTCAACAACAAATCAATAGTATATATGATAGGAAAAAAAAAAAGTATAAAATGCAAAATGATATTTTTCAATGATCACCCTATTTATTTCTAATATAAATGAAAAAAAATATGGGGCTCGCATTTCATTTTCACTTCGGCCTATTGGGAAAAGCTTCTTGGATCTTAAAGGAGTAACAAAATGAGATCTATGGAGCATTATTGAATCTATTGGATTCCAAGGAATATTTATCATTTGACCCCTATGTTTTATTGAAGAATGTAACTAGTGTCAGTCTTCATAACATGGTGTAATTAGTGTAATTGTTAAAAGAAAGAAAAAATAATTTTATTTTAAAAATAAAAAATAATTTTATTTTAAAAATAAAATTGACTTATTAAAGCATGGGTTTAATGCTTGGGTCATTGGTTAATAGGAAAAAGCACCCATTGTGTGCTCTAGGACTTTTGTATTGAGTCAAAGTCCAATTTGTGATGTAAAAGACCCATTGGGGCTCATGTAACAAGAAAAGGAAATTGTATATTTAGGTAAAATAAAAGTTTCTAGAGTCCACCAAAGATCAGGTTGGCCAGCCCTTTAAGTCGTCCGAAATGAGTCCCTTCCACCCAATAAGAAGCCTATAAATAAAGAGGAATTGGACCTCCATTAGACATACATTAAAAGCATACACATCTAATTTGATCTTAGGCAAAGAGAAAGTGTGAAAACTCTTAAAAGATTAACAGAAAGCCAGCGAAAAAGGAAGAAAGATGATATTGTGTTTATGAAGTGTTCTCTCTTATTCTAGCTCTTATATGTCGAATTCTATGAAGACTAGGGTTTCCACAGGTCTAAAATTATGCAGAAGCTAAGAGCAGACCTCGTTGGAGGAGAAGATCTATTGGTTGGGCGTTTGTCCTGGTCTTGGGGAGTTGGTCTTGTGTTTTTAGGTTTTGGAAGTATCCTTTTAAGAAGATTCTATAAGAAAAATAAGTTTTTGGGTTTTCCCCTAAGAGAGGGGTTTTTCCCTAGCTGAGTGCCTACATTTTGTCTTATTTTCTTGTGTTTGTCATCTTCATTTGTTTTCCATTTATCTTTATGATGAAGGAACCTAATAATAACAAGAGGAATTAATATAGCATCTGCAAGAACTTGTCAAAGTAAGTGAAATCAAGATTAAAGAATATTTAATTAAGTTACCCTAGATTTCTCAACATGGTACCAGAGCTTAGAGCATTGGCATAAATGAAATAAGAAGGTCATGTAATCTTCAAGATAATAAAGAAAGGTTAATTCCCTAGGACCGAGCACCTAGAGGAAACAAGAACGAGTTATGGGCACATTCTATTTGCCCTTACCACAGTCATTAGGCCGCAAGTCTGTGCAAGGAGTGTGAAGGGTTTTTGGAGAGCCTAGAAGCTCTGTTTCAGAAGTCCAAAAGGCTAAATCAATAGCCCTAACTAGGCTAAATATCTTGGATGAAATAACTAAGTCATGTACCAAGGTGATAAAGTTTGAAATCACCATTAAAAGGGTTCGAATTTTGGTGACATCTGAAAGACCTAAAATTTTATAATCTTGGGCATATTGGTGGATGACCAAACTCCATTTGTGAGGACTAGAATTAGTCTTATTAACCAACGAAGTGTTTCTACCATAGAAATAACTAATTAAAGGAGTTGTAGGCTTAGTTGGAAGGCTAGATGTGAAGATATAGTCACATAGAAAGGGAGCTAAGACTCCTTCTATAGACCTGGGCATAAGTATATTTTGGAAGGCCTAAATTGAAGCCTCCATCACCTATAAAAGAGTCAAAAACCTTTGCATAAAATAACCCAATTCCAATTAATCTATCGCCAAACTATAGTCACCATACTTAGAGTAAAAATTGAAATCCTATATTAATCCTATACAATGAGACACTTGAGGAAAAAGCTAGCAATCTTGTAGCATATATACATAATTCGAGCTTGAAGAGTCTGATTTGAAGCCGACTTTTAGAGATAAGATATAGATGAGTGATTGAAAAAGAGAATCCTCTTAAAACGGTATATGATCAGTGGTTGGTGAAAATTCATAATATTAGATTAGTATTTTGTAATCCCTAGTTAGAGGATGATCTCAAGTCTACATAGCAATATATGAAGTCTGTCTCTTTTGAAGGCATTTGAAAATGTTCAGAAGACCTAGACCTAGGGTCCATTTTACAAGGAAAGAAATGGTAATCATATAATAGTGATAAGTTCATGTCTTAGGGAAAGAAGATCTCAAAGAGGATATATAGTCTTTGTCTCATGTAGAAACTATAATTGGTCACTTTCTTTAATGATAACATCAATGAAGGTTGCAGTACCTGCTTATGGCTTCAGAATGGCATGATCATGAAGAAAAGTGGTATGAAATCGTGAGGTATGTATAACATGTTCATTTTTTAAGAATATCTTAGGATCTAGTTGCTTATATGATCCTAGGGTTTGAAAGTTCTCATTATATCTAGGAATTATAAACCCTAGATAATATATATGAGAACCCTTCTTCCCTCTTAAGAAATGTTATCCCATAATTTCTAGGGTTTGTAATTCTAAATATTGTTGTCATAAAACCCTACCCTATTTCATCTTGCTCCCTCATAAAAACCCTACCTTCTGGATTTGTAAGTCTAGGAAACCCTAGTAAGAATTGTATTTGAACTTAAGGTTTGAATCTGAAATCCCTAACTTGTAATTATACTTGTATACTCTTTGTAGTACCTTTCATTTATTGTTTTAGGTACATAAATAAATAAGGATGATGATGTGAGAGGGAGATCTTCTCACAAAAGATATATATTATCTTTGATTTTCTTCATTACTTGATCATTACCCTTTTTTTCTTGAAGAGACCATGCTCGCAGGTATATTCAAAGGAATAAGGTTTGTAACCAGATTTAGAGGGAGTCTTCAAAGAAAGTACTATAAGGACATTTTCTACAGAATGATTCCTTCAATAGAAAACCCTGCAAGGCTTACTACAAAAGCAACTCAAGGTATTTAAAATTACAAAATTTGTAGCAAAGAAGAAGGTACAATAATTTTAGGTTTTTTATTATACTAGGGTGATTAATTGAATCAACCCTTGTCATGTGTTCTATCTTTTTTCACTTTGAGAAAAACCCTAATATTTAGGGTTCACCGTAAAACCCTATCCTTTTTGTTGTTTAAGGTTTGTTGATGTTATGAAGAAACCCTAGACTCCTAGGATTTGTTGTTGATGTCTAGTAAATATATGAAACCCTATCTCTTTAGGGTTTAGTGAATTAGGGTTTATGAAAAAACCCTTGTAAAACATAAAATCCTAGGAATGAAACCCTAGGTGAATGTGTTTCCATATGGCTAATCCCTAGCCTAATTTGTCATTAAAAATTTCGATGTTTATGTCTAGGATTCACGATAAAACCCTAGTGAAAATTGCTATAATATTACACGGAATGTTAATGAAACATTAGATGTTGACTTGATTTAGTTGTTGATATCTAAATTTTTGTCTTAATGGTGAAATGTAGGGTTTGTGACAAAACCCTAGCTAAGCCTCTTATAAGAAGGCTAATGCATGAAGAGTATAACATTTGTTAAAACTAACTAGTTTTAGGTTCAAGATATCTAAATTTCCATTTCTTATTTAATAAACCTTAGATGCCCCCATTATGATGACATGCCAACCATGTATTGAAAATTTTGACATCATTCTCTTATACATATATATTTTTGTTTGGTTGTACTTGTTGTTGAATATTTGCAAGTACATGGTCTTCAATATGTTGAATGTACTTGTTAATGACTTAATGATAATATTGTGCACGATGGAAAGAGGGAGTTGTAAGAGCCTAGATGATAAGATGGCATTGTTTTCACATGAGGAAGATAAAATTTCTTTGATGAAATGATGATCCAAAATATAGATTCGATGTGGCTGGAAGAATAAAATTGTTGATGAACTTGTGCTTTAGTTGAGAGGGAGCTTGTCTCCTCGAGTTGATAAAATGATGTGAAGGCGATGAGGACACTTTGAGATTGGAGAATGGTTAAAGCACTCTTGATGATTGTTCATGATCAAGACTTGGATGCATTGAAAGGTGTTGAGGCTGAGTTTGGTGCTGCTGAATAAAATATAGAGGGAAGCTTCTGTGGATACTTGTTTCATAGTAAGATGACCTAAGCAACATCAAAATGGTTGAATACCCTAATATTTTGTGCTAGCATATAAGAACATATATATTGGAAATTTGACATTGGATGGGATCGTGAAGCTACAATAAATTATGACAAATGAACAGGTAGCTAAGGTATGAATCTCTCTAAGTAGTTATGAATATTTGATAAGCATAATAAAAGATTTCATAAGAAGAGATGAAGTACCATGAAACTGTCAGTGATGGTACTTGGGAAGACATCTTGGTCAGCCTATTGATGATGTATGGATCTTAGTAAGGGATGGTATCATTGGTCGTGTGGAGCTTCAACCTTGGATATGATACCTAGATCATTGTAGGTTGGTGTTAGGGTTGAAGCCTGATGGTACCTATAGTGGAAGATGCCCAGCTAAAACCTTAGTCTCGATAGTGTCGTATATCCTTTAAGATTGTATGGCACTGGACTCGCTTAGTTGGATTCTTTGTATTAGTTTCATTGACACTTGGATATTTGATGTGAGGATACCTTGGCAGTTAGGGTATCCCTAGCATTTTGTATGTTGAGTATCTTCTTATAAGAACTTTTCAAAGTGAGTATTATCCCTGTACCATTAGTCAATCATGAATACATCCCTAGTTAAGAGGGTGTGTTGAAGAATGTAACTAGTGTCGGTCTTCATAACATGATGTAATTAATGTACTTGTCAAAAGAAAGAAAAAGTAATTTTATTGTAAAAATAAAATTGTCTTATTAAAGCATCGGTTTCATGATTGGGTCATTGGTCAATAGGTCGAATCACCCATTGTGTGCTCTAGGACTTTTGTATTGATTCAAAAAAAAAAATATGGTGCAAAGGACCCATTGGGGTTCATGTAACGAGAAGAGGAAATTTTATTTGAGTCCACCAAAGATCAAGTCAGCCATCCTTTCAAGTCAACCCAGAGGAGTCCCTTCCATCCCACAAGAAGCTTATATATAAAGAGGAATTCAAACTCCATTACACATACATTAAAATCATACACATCTGATCTAATCTGAGGTAAGAAGAAAGTGTGAAAACTCTTAAAATAAGAACAGAAAGCCAACAAAGAAGGAATAAATAGGATCTCATGTTTCTGAAGTGTTCTCTCTTGTTCCATCTCCTCTATGCGAAATTTTGTGGAGACTAGGATTTCCACAAGTTTGAATTTTTGCATAAGCTAACAACAGACCTTATTGGAGGAGAAAATATCTTGGTTGGTTGAATAGCCTGGTCTTGGTGAGTTGGTATTGTTTTTTTAGGTTTTGGAAGTCTCCTTTGAAGAATATTCTATAAGAAGAAGAATTTTTTGGGTTTTCCCCTAAGAGAGGGGTTTTGCCCTGGTTGAGCACCTACATCTTGTGTAATTTTCTTGTGTTTGTGATCTTCATTTGTTTGGAATTTATCTTGATGATGAGGGAACATAATAAGAACAAAAGGAAGTAATATAACATAACAATAACTTGTAAAAATAAGAGAAATCAAACTAAAAGAAGATTTAACCAAGCTGCCCTAGATTTCTCAATATGTTTTCCATAAATATGGTCTTTGAGTTCTAGATATGAGGGTTAAACTAAGAAGGAATCTGGGTTTTGGGAATTGGATTTAAGCCAATATTGGTTTTGAGTTTTGGAGATGTGAGATAGGATTTAGATTTTGGAGGGTTTAAAAAATACTACTTCCTCTTCCTCCTTTATCTTACTTTTCCTAAATCCCTCTTTTCCTTCTTCTTCTCCTCTTCCTCTTAGCATTCCTCCTCTTATTCTCCATCTTCCCTTCGTCCTCTCTTTAATATTCCCCCCTCCCTCTTCATTTACTTCCCCCTTTTTTTTCTCCCCACTCGTATCCCTCTTTCTCTTTTTATTTCCCTTCTCCTCATCTTTTTCTTCCCCCTCTTTTTCTTTTTTTTTTTCTCTTTCTTATCGCCTTCCTCTCCATCTTCCTCTTTTTCTTAACCCCTCCTCTTGTTTTTCTTCTCCCTATCCCTCATCCCTCTATTCTTTTTTCATGTCTCTTATCCCTCATCCTCTTATTCCATTTCTCTTGCTCTCCTACTCTCCCTCTACTAAGCTAAGATAAGACTTTGACACTACTTTTTATATAATGATTTCAATTATGTTGATATGTTGACAAGTTGTTTTTTTATTTCTAAGCTCTTTTTGTAAAACGATCATATAAAATTACAATTGGAAAATAATTATGAATAATTAATTTATTTTTTGTTGACTGAAAATAAAAAAACTATATTAACAAATTCATATAATAATACATATACATATATCATATACATATATATACATATATATATATATATAAAATTTGAGAAAATCCAAGTAGAGGTCGTGATATGAAATCATTAATTGGTTTGGAATACCTTTTTGTGGTTAAGAATTAATGTTTTATTGTGTCCACTTTTCATTTGGTGTACCTGGAATTGGTTAAGAGTTCTTATTCCATGAAATCTAACCTTCTCTACATGCTAATTTCTTCTAAGTACACACATTTTATACTTCCATAATTTTTTAAATAGCCTTTAAACTTATTTTTTTATAATTTGTGTATTAGATAAAATTTGTGAAATCACTATAATAGTAAAGGTTAAAGACTTGTCATGATCATAAGATTGATTAAGAAATGCCACATATTCATCTATGTACTTTGGTAGAATAGAATAAATAAATAAAGAATGGTAATATGCTTATACAATTTTGAATAAAAAATGTTAAGTGAGAAGCATAACATTAAAACGTGACACACTTGAACATTCTTTGATTATAGAACACGTTTTCCTATACCATTAATGGTACCAAGGTGACAACCCATAGTTCCTTAATTTATACTATAGAACCACCTACCACTATAGATTGAGCTTAGAGGTATTCAAGGGAAACCCTCTAAGGTGATAAGCTCTAATGGAATGACATAACTACTTAAAAAGAGGCACTAAGGTGTAATTGCGCAAATGTGTTCACTAAATGTTCAAACATCAATATCATCTATGTCATAGGATCTACATAAAGTTATAAACAACCATTCCAATGTATTTGGAATAATGCCTAAGGGTCTTCCACTTGCTCAAGATCATGACTATGTCATTCATTTGTAGCCTAGAAGTGTACCAGAGCTAAAAGAGGAAGGTGTTGTTGTTGCGCCAATGACCGTCCAAAACTTTTACCTAACTCAATTTTGGAGCCAATATGAACCCTCGTTTCAAGCCACCTAGTGTCATCACGTTGTTTAATTTGTTATTCTTATGTTTTCTCTAAATGTATCATCCTCTTAAGTCAATGTTTTCTAAGTGTCATCACCTAACCCTTAGAATTGCTTGTGTTATCTTACCCATGGTTGATCAAATCATAGATTTTCTTGACTTAGAAACTAGCCTTATTCACCACACAAGACTCACAAAAACATTAAAAAAACAAGAAAAAACACTTATAAGGAAAAAGCGCACTTAAAGATGACGAAGACTTTCTCTTGTGTTGAGCATACTCCTTCGAGCTGAAGAAATGTGCCCTCCTTGAGTGCACTCATTTATTATTAGAAAGTGCACCCTCCTTGAGTTCACTCATTTATCTTATAAAGTGCACCCTCCTTGAGCATATTCCTTTGGCATGAAGACATGCACCCTTCTAGAACCCATGCATGTGCTTTCTTCTTGCATGTGGGTGCACTCCTAGAAAATAGGACCCCACCTCCCTTCCCATAACTAACTCATTCACTCGTCGACAAGTGGTGAGCATGTAGGGAATGGATTTGCATGTAATCTCTTTTAAATCAACCCAATTAATCATTCTTTCTCATAATCATTATCATTTGGGTTGGGTGCACATATTTGGATCAAGAAACCCTTCGTTGATCTTCATTCCAAGTAAGTTTTGCATGTTGATTATATTAGTTGCCTTTCAAGTTTTTTTTTGTCTATCTCGCTTTCCTTGCTAACGTTTATTTTATTTCAATTTATTTACTGGAATTTATGTTCATTCTTGCCTCCACAAGTGTTAAATTATTGTTTCAGTTTATGACTCTTCATATTCTTTATCTCTTCACATTTCAATCATGATTGCAACAGCATCCATAAAAACTTGTAGATCTTTCCTCTCCACATTTATATCATGAAATCTTACTACTATACTTGTCCTTGAACCATTCTATAATAGAGCACACTTTTGGAAGTTGAAGCCCTAACTAACTCAGGAAATTGCACCAAGAAAAGACAAGTTTCCCTCAAGAGTGCACTCCTTCGTCACAAGAACTACTCCCTCCTTGAGCACATGAGCACACCCTGAAGGTTTCAATCTTCTCCCTTCATCCCTTCAACATGCACTCGAGCACCCTCTTAGTCTCCTTGAGTGCATGAGCACACCTTGAAGGCCCGAGTGAACTTCCTTCGTGCTTTGTTAGTGCTCCCTTGATGTTTTCTCTCTCTTTCTTGAATGCATGTGCTCACTTCAAAGCCTTGAATGATCCTTGAACTTCCTTAATTCTTTGGAATTGCGCACTCCTTGTTTGCACATGGATTTCTTGCCCATGCAAGCAGCTATGTGTCAGCATCGATAGGCTTACATTCTTATTTTCATTTGATGGTTCTTTGAATATGATTTTCTAAGTTGTTGCTTGTAATAGATAGGATATTTTATAAAGCTAATCATTGTCACCATGAGAGTTCTTCCACAAATAGGTTTTCAAGCTGCAAGTAATGTTACTCTCTCATCATTTGTTGGAACCATGCCTCCCACTACATGTCAAATGGCCTCCAAAGAAGCCTTAGAAGAAAGCATTGAAGAAGCAATTGAAGTTACAAAGCCTACCATTCCCATCTATGTAGATATGCATTTCTTCTTAGATAAGTCTATTGAGGTCACGTGGAATGACATCAAAGACACATTCATGCAAAAATAGTTTGTTGAAAAACTTGGAAGATATGGAAGTATACATCAATATCAAGTGGTCCATGATACATAGGATCACATGCATATTCCTATTCATGCCTTGTGCCAAAGTGATTGAGTGGATTCTTACATACATGGATGATTCTCATCTTGTGCTTCATAGCGAAAGCGACGGTCAACTTGCCACCTATTATGAAGAATACATGCAGACTTACTGTAAGAGGCTTAGGCCCATAGAATATGCAAATAACATCTTTTAGACTAGATGGGTTGATCTCAATGCCAGTGACATCATTAAATATTGGTGTCGAGGACCTAATAAGTTTCATCATCGCTCATTTGTAGTTTACCTGACCAGGATTCTTAGGGATGTATATTAGTACCTCATTGTTATATGTTGTCAGTTGCTTGGGAGAAATAATGTTGAAGTGTTTCCCAAGAATATATTGGAATTGGTCCCCATAAAATAAGTTTACAGTATACTTCCACTACAGGGTGTTGTGAGAATTAAGCTTCAGAGGGGCATATGATAGATTATTAGAGAACTTCTTCACATTCATATTCCATATAATAAATGAGATTGATCCTTCATGCATGATTGATCAGGTGAAGTAGTCACTACATGATATCACGGATTAGTTTGTAGCAACATATATTAGATTCTTTGGACATCATATTTCCCCTCACCTCATGTTGTGATATGTGACTAATAAGGTGGTCTTGCAAGAGGTAGCATATTAGTTGGACAAAGGGTTGTCAGAATTTATTCACAAAAGGAAGAAAGCCCCTTGGCCCACCTTCCCTTTGAGGATCAGATTGTATGAACTAAAGAGCCACAATGTGGAAAATACAAAAATACAAGAGCTAGACTGCTTGCACTTTGTAGTTAAGGACTTTCATGGATATGATCCCAGGAGAGTGTGCAAGAAGCATTGTCAAAGGATTGATTTCAATTGGGGATATTCATCAATTTCTACCACAGAAGATGAGAAGGTGAAGAATTGGTACAATGCAGTTAGAAAAACACATCCATGAATTGAAGTCGGTTCACCCCAAGTTTCATCGACTCAAGATATGTAGGTACAGGAGGCAGTGCAAACAACTCCTCAAGAAAATAGTGTAGCTCCATGGAAAAGGATCAAGCATGATTCAATAGGAGAAAGAAGTAGGAAATGGAGATTTGATCCTTTGAAAATAGGATCTATTCAAGTTGAATAGGAAAGGAGAGAATTAGAAGGTGATAAGAGAAAGAAAGATGAGTTTCTTAGGAATTATAAGAGGAAACAAGGAGATCAGAGGAGGAGCGAAAAGGTAGTCACAGGAGGAAGAAGTAACACAAAGACTGGAGGAAGAACAGTTGACTCAGGAGATAGAGGAAGAGCTAGAGGAAGAAAAGTTGACTCGGGAAACAGAGGAAGAGATGGAGGAAGATGACACCATCCAACCCATAGATGATGAACCAGGTTCTATAGAAGAACTTCCTCTAACGTGTGGCCATCTCCCATTTGATGAAATTGGAATCACACATCCACCTGAAGATAGAGTCCTAGATGTGTGCAATGTCATGTTTGATCAGCTCAAGAAGAGGATCATGCAACAAAGGCACAGGTACTTCCCAATGATCCTCAAAACCTAGTCTCAATATCTACAGAAAAGGTGATACCTTACAATACCAAAAGGAATCCCAAGGAAATCACAGTGGAAAATGTATTGAATGAAAATGCATGATTAAGGAGAGAGCTAGCTATAGTGAATCAATAGGCAAAACACCTTGCTATAGAAAATCAATGGTTATATTCACACAACTTCAATAGAGCATAATAGTCGTAAGCCATGCATGAGGAACTAGGGCCAATGGAGGATATCATGACATGGTTATATGATAAAATGATACTTCTATAGTAAGTGGTGGCTCCTCCCATTGGAATTTAGAAGAAATCACAAGAAGTATTGAAGCTCATGAAAGTGGCATGCAGAGCGGTTGATCAACTACAAGAATGGGTTCCCAAGTATCTGAATGGTCTACAACAGTTAGTTAGAAAGGACAGGATTGTCGTTGAAATGGAATGAGTATAGATGAGACTCAACCATCATAATTACAATTGTCTTGGAGAATAGGCAACTAACACTATTTCCACTTATAGTTGACTGCACAATTATTTCGAGTCTCTAGCACAGAAACATGGGATGCCTTCAGTAGGATCACATGAAGAAATAATAGGTAGGGAAATCATCTTTCAAGAAATTAGGTAGTACATAGAACAAATCAAGCAAGCATCAAAACAAGAAGGCTTAGAGATCACTAAAGACATTATTCTACAATATGCCATTGCATCATTCAAAACCCACATGAAATTGTCATGGCTATGGAATAATGTACAATCAAGCTCCAAGGCCATATTTACAAAAGCACTGTAGGTGAAAATGTGGTATGCGAACTTGCCAGTTTAGATCAAAGTCATCTCTATGAATTTTAGAGCATGGCACACATACATCACTAATGAGCTCCATGAGGAAGAAAATGACTTGTCAATTTGATAATATTTTGTCCTATTAGAAATTTTGTCTCATATAGCCATTGTCTTTTGTAATAAGTTGTATGTAATGAAGTCCAAGAGACACATGTGGAATGTGAAAAGCCACATATGTAATGTGAAAGGTCTTATATAGAATATGAAAATTCATAGGAGTTGAAGAGTCATGAGGAAGCTCAAAGGTCATTGTCATTTGTTATAAATAACTCCTCATAACTCAAGAAAAGGGCTTGGATTCTTGAGTCTTTCCTTGGCTTCTCTTGTAGTGCATAGGAGATAAATCATTCTTTGGAGAACCAATTTGTAGCTTCATGTTCCACGACTGGATCAAGTGTTTCATCTATGTAACAATGTACTTGGGATATTTCATTTATAATCAGAAGTTCTTAGGGGCAACACTTATTCATGTCATCTATCGTAGATATAGTAGGACTATTCTTTTTATGTTTATGGTATATGTTGGTCTAATCACATACTAAGTCTAATGAACTAATTCGTTGCTTACATATGGATATTGTTGAAAAGGTGTTGTTATGCTTTCATTATTGTTGTTTATTTTGTGGACTAATCTGCAAGTAATCAACAAGGCTTTCTCTCCGCTCCTAGGTTTCCCATAGGGTAGTACTATTACTTCCCTAACTAGAGGCTCATTTTCCTTTAGCAGTCGTGGAAGTTCCATGTGCACCTTACATTTGGTGTCACACAAATCTTACATACTTGCTACCCCAAAGAGGTGTTATGATATCTTGTGTATGTCTTGTAACCAAGGCACATCTTTGAAACATTTATAATGATGGTCAAACCATATAACCAGATGGGACTCCTACACCAAAAGGTGTGAGGTCTAATTGGGACCTCACATTGGGGATATCCCCTTACATGTTGGTGGCATCTACCAGTGTCAACAAAAGGGAAAATCATATCAGAAGTAGAAATAATCCTTGAAACAAGGATTAAGTAGTTGATCAATCTAGAAATTGTGGGGTACCTCATCAAACAGAAGAACCTACTAAGTGGAAGACATGACATGAGAAGATGATTTATTCATACAATCACTAGCAGTTAGTCAATTGTTGAGGAAAACACTAACTTGAAGTGAAGGGGCATGTTAATCTCCATATAAGCCCCATGTTAACTCTAAAACACCTTATTAAACCCTAGATATTGAGTGATCACGTTTCTATTGTTATATTGTTATGTAGGATAGAAATTTTCATGGTCCCATTTTATTATAATTGTACCCTTTGTCTCAAACTAGGTCTCCTTAGTGTGTGTGTGTATACACACACACACTAAGGAGACATAGTCTTAGAATCATCAAATCTTGTCTTGTAGATTATAATCCCCTTGAAGAGAGCTATATTTATTTCTACTATAATTATTTTTTTATTATCATTTTTAAGGTGCAAGGTTCTAGGAGACCTAGTCTTAGGATCATCAAATCTTGTCTTGTAGATTGTATTCCCCTTGAAGAGAATTATAATTATTTGTACTATAATTATTTGTTTATTATCATTTTTAAGGTGCAAGGTTCATAATGGATGTTATAATACCATCACTCAGAAATTATGGCAATAAAAGAAGTGTAGGCAATGAAATTGTAGCTATATGAGACTCGTTTATTCTAGAGCTCATAGGGAAGTTAGAGGAATCATCAAGTTCAAAAAAAAAAAAAAATAAGAGTCTCCATTATCTCAAAGAAAATTGCATAGAGGAGGTCATTGAACATTAATGGTCATTCACAAAGAACAAGGGTTCCAATTCTATGAACATAGAGTTTCTAAAATCATCCAAGATTTAGGTCCCATTTCCCTTGAACTGCCTTCTAGACTTAAAAGGAGTAGCCTCTTCCCATAATTTATCACATGGCTAGAAGTTTTTCGAAGATTAATTGTGGCCAAGATTTCACTTTCTCTTCCTTTTTTATATTTTCAACACAATCATTGTGTCAATGTTGTCTCTAAACCTTAGATGGGCATCAAATCTCTTTTTTGTCATTGCTCTTGTTGCCAACATTCCTAGGCTTCACATTTACTTGGTAAAATCAATTTGGAATTTCCCACTCCTTGTTGATGTAAAAATAAGCCCTATGTTGAATGATTCCATTATAGACTACTCGAGTGAAAGTCCTCCTATATTGCTATTTTGATACATTGTTAATAGCTCAAAATACTTTCCTATGAACCCATGTAAATTCTTTTGGGTGAACGTATTCATGCCAAAAAATTAGCTTCTATTGGGCATGATCTATTTATATAATGAGAATTATTTGGAAACATTTTTCTTCTACCCAGCAAAAAAAGTGATTTCAATATGGATGTCTTGACAAAAATGAAACAAGTTGTTTGGGCTAAAATTTACTCAAATCCTTCACCTTAATTCTTACTTATATTGTAGCTTGAACTTGATTCCCTTCAATGGAGAAACCAATGCCCATAATGGGTAGTTTGTGTTATGTATTTGAAATGGAACGATAATCATCATAACCTTGTAGTGTTATACTTTCATTATGAAACCAATTTAGTATAAGTATTTATGAGACTAGCGTTTACTACCTTGTTCTATGTTTATATGTGCATGAATTTTAATAGTGCACTCGAGAGTGGATTGGAATATACATGTGCTCTCATTCGCAATGAGGAAGGTAATTGGTATGATTGTGATGATACTTGAAATGTACAACCCAATTGTGATGATCCCTCACTTGTGATGATTATTTATTGAATTTTGTAAGTGAAGTAATGCCAGTTATAGACATGCTTCTTACAATGCCTCACTTTGACCTACGAAACTACTTATGCTAAGGCCCTAATTGTATTTTCATGATGCCTTATCTATGAATGCTATGTAATATTATTGCACTTCAAATTTTGGAGAGGTGGACTTATTTATATAAAAAATACTAGATTGATCATGATTATGTTATTAAAAATAGAATACTAGATTGATCATGGTTATGTTATTAAAAATAGATGTATGATTTCCTTCATCATGCAAATTTTAATTGAAATATCTCAGTATGTGGCTACCAAGTTTGATGATATATATGAATGTGTCTGTGTGTGTGTACTTGGGTGAAAACTAACCTACAATTGTAATTGGTTGTGTGATAACTAGAAAAACATACTAATAACTACTCAATGTTGGGAACATAGAATGACTAAATGGTGTGACGTAAATTCTCCTTGCATACTTGTATTAATTTGTATGCACTACTATGATCTTGGGTAAATGCATGTTTTCATGTAGCATGGTTTCTTTATTGGGTAATTCAATGATAATCACCCAAAACTAGTGTCCTGGTGTCATCCACGATTGGGTGTTGACCCTCATTTTCTTTGTTAATTAAAATCCTTCTATAAATCAAAGAGAAATTACATATAGTCTAGCCTTTTGAATGTTGTTAGCCTACCGCCCATGGGGCTTTGGATTGACGGTGAATGGGTGCACTGTTAAGGCACTCCTTGTGATAGGTCACTGGTTCAAATCCCTCGTGGGTGCTTACCTACCAAAAAAAAAAAGAATGTTGTTAGCCTGCCACTTAGGAAACCAAAACAAAAAAACAAACAAAAAATAGAAAGGTTATTTTCCAAAACATATGAAAACTCTAGTGATTGTCATCAACCATAAAAAGGCTATGAAAGCATGGCTTATCAATCATAGATACTATCATAACTACTAGACAATAAGTAAACTATCAAAGTAGTTAGGACTGATATTGATGGTGATAATAACAGAAAACATAAAAAACATAAACTATCATTATGAGGTGGAAGTATCGACATCAATGAGAATTTGATCACTTGTACTATTTAGAGGAACAAGGCCTTTATCACGTAGGTTGACTGCCTATATCCTTTCCAGATGTGTGTTTATGGCTTTAAATTCTAACTATAAGTCATTCATCATCATCAAGATATCATCTCTTGCATTGTTTATGTCCAGTAAAACTCTTCCCAAGAGAAGTTTCAAATGCTAATATAGGTCCATCATGTACATGTATTGATTTTGATACCCTTGGGTATGGCCAGGTTATAGAACCTAGTCAATAATTTTAGCTAACACTTATAAATCTAAGTGCCATTCCTTATTAATGGCTATACCCTTCTCAACCTCCTAAAGTTAGTACTAAATTTCTATGGGGGTTTGTGAATGGAAAAGATGAGCTAAGGATCGGGCATGGGCTTGGGCCCTTAAGCTCCCATAAGAGACATGTATGGAAGAGACCCTACTTGAGCAAGCTCATTAACAAACCATAGAAAAAAACTAATAGAAGGAGGTGAGACACTTCAAAAACTAGGAAGAAAGGTGGGACCCCATATCAAAAACCATATACCATGTACCACAACCCACAGACTACAAACTCACTCCACCTCCAATAGAGCAAAGGCTTTTACAAAGATTTCTCTGTGGTCCCTTCACAAGACTGCTAGATTGGTGGAAATTTTCATGATCAACCCGATGCAAGAGGAGATCCTTCACCCATAGGATAACAATCTTGTGAATATTAATGCACTACCCCCTACACAAAATGAGAGAAATTGTCAGTCATTAAAATCATCGGATGCCATATTTCTAAAATTATAAAAATATATAAAAGGGATATACCACCTTACAGGCTCTATTTTCCTAAGTACAAAATACCACACAAAGAAAATTCCATGTGGCTAAATAAAAACTAAGCAATAGATTTTTTACCACCTAGAGATTATTTAGCATGCATGGGATGAAAGTAAACTAGGACCAATCGAATGGACTATTGCTAAGGGGGTATGATCCTTCTTTTAGTTTATGTTTTAACTAGATTTGATGCTTCCAAAAATCAAAAAGTAGAAGCAGAAACTAACAACTAAAACAACAACAAGCAGAGGTTGATAATTCCATGTATGCAATTTAACCACATGGAAGTTTCTAATCTAAGGGCCATAATTATCATGAGATAGCACAAAGAATCATCGAGAAGGTTCCCAAATCCTCTCCCAATTTTCGTAGTTCTACATTTGCAGCTAGGAGGTGATAAAACTGCACTTCAATTCATTACAACACCTAAGGATATGTACCACGTAGCACAACCTTCATAAATCATTGTGAAGAGTGGCTACCACATCCCTCCATGCTATTGCTTGATGCAAGGGTGATTGTGCCACCCTCCCCCTCTTCCTCCCTTAACACACAGTGTAGGGAAAGGTGTTGACCCTAGTTGTATAAATAGTGGTGGATGCATTTCCCACCATGTATCCTTTGAAACCTAGATTTATGGGAGAATTTTATTAAGTCACGCTCCCCTAGATGTGTAATGACGACTACTAGTTACCTATTAGGGGAAGCATTCTCAATGTATTAACACTTTCACTTACAGGTTTTATCTGAAGTTAGGCCAATAGAGTTGAGACTCCAAGATATTCCAATAGAGGAGGGATGGGACATGGAAGATGGAAGTAGGTTAAGGAGGTAGGGTGCAAGGAGTGATTGAGAGTTTACTAGGTTTATCATGTAACCATAGTGCCTAACCTAGTTCATGTACCTTGTTTTTAATTCTTAACTCAACTTAGTAATAAATTAGAGAATATTCATTTGTGTGCTAATTGTTGTGAATGATGAAATTCTATTATCAGTATTAGTGTATGTAATTGATTACTTCATTGTGTGTTATAGCTCCAAACCTCACCCTTGATATTTGTGATGTTGTATTTATGGCCTATGGCAACCCCTCCTTCCAGACCTAGTCCAAATACTTAAAAAATAGTGTTTTACTCCCTATACGCAACATTGCCCTGAGCTAAACGCATGTGTACGCGGGTCAGTGTATACCCAACCCACGTATATGTCTTAAAACACTTAAAAAAAAATAAATCTCCTTAATTTCGGGCAGAGATCACGAGTTTTACCTGTTGATTATTGTTGAGCATTAGAAAAGGTATGTAATTACCACTTATTTTGTCATCTTTTCCTTAAATTCATAACTTATTTACATTATGAAATGGGAAAATGGTGAAAGATTATGATAAAGTTTAGAAGATTTGTGAGCAACATAAAATGACTAATAATTACCTTTTCCTATGCAGAAAAAGTAGAAAATGGAAGATCGCCATTCCAAAGAAAAAGACAAGACAAAATCAGTTGTTGTCCCTTTGACAGGGAACTGCATCCAAACGAGGCAATCCAGATTGGAGCGTATAAGCCAAGAAAAGGAAGAGGAGATACCAAATCAACTCAAGAGAAAGAAGAGATAACTAGGAAATAACGATATGGCGAATCACTCAAGATCCTTTGATCCTGAGGGATCGCTACCTTAAAGATTATCTGTATCTTTGATATTTCCGCTTGGCTATTATAAAAAGGGACAGCATTGCTATCCTAGGGGGCAGATTATTGTTGTTTTATGAAATTCATAGTTGTAACTTAAACTTTGATCATCGACTCTTTTTAAAGAGTGATTATTGTAACTTTATTTTGATGCTTAATACATAAACGTTGTTGTTGTTCCATCTTTGATTTTGCAGTAATCACAGCAGTGCGTCCCTGGAGGCTAAGGACCTGGCCCTGGTGGATCACTTGCTTTCTATACCATTATTTTCAATTCCAAGTCGTGTGTGGTTTGATTTATTTTATTTACTTTGTTTAGTAATCTGTTGTTCCTTATTATTTCATGTATTAGCTCTATTATATTTTATTCATATTCGAATAGTAAGGTTATCCTCTGCAACTGGAATTTTATGTTGTTCATTCTGAATTTGGATCACATTGTCGTTTCTTTACAGATTGATATTATTGTATAAAATTGTTGTTCCTTCCAGATTGCCATTACTGTTCGGTTACAAAGTAACAGTGTTGTGTGTTTATAAACCAATACTATTGTCTATTTACCTATGGTTTACTTCCAAGCGCAATTGTTGTTTATTGGGATTGGTGTTCCATGGTAACCTCAATTGTTGTTTCCTCACAACCGTAATCAATATCTGATGCCGAAACTCAGATTATTGTTCCCTTCAGTATAGATGTGTTGCATGTAATATTCGATTTAGTCTGTTGTGCATTTACATTTGATTCAGGTTGTTGTTCAATACTTCATATTTTAATTTAGTTTGTTGTTCCATTTTCGGTTTACTATTTAAATCATTTCTGAGATAAAGATTGTTGCTTAATTCCTGTAGATTACAATTATTACTTCGTTCATTTCTATAGGTTACAATTTTGTTGTTCAATCTTTTTAAGTAAATTAGTTGCTATTCCTTTTCCTGTTATTTGAATTATCATTGCTTTGGTGTGAATAGAACGATCTAAAACTGTAGTGAACATTGACTGTTGTTGTCCAGTTCCCAGATTGATGATCTTCTCCTTGATTTCCTTTCAATTGCATCAGTTTACAAAGGGAAGAGTTATCATTACTGCACCTTTGACTGATGAAGCGTTGTAGTTTCTTAAATGAATGATTTAGTTACAAGCATTCCAACTTCTTGTCATTACATTTAGAGTTTGTTTCCAGCATTTAGTTACTTTTGCAAAAGCACTATACTACTAGCATTACTCTTGACAAGTGACCGCCTCAGACTGAGTACACTCTTTGAGATAACAAATTGTACATATATTGATAATTAATGTAGGGTAAAGAGAGGTGAAAAAGACCCTTTTTACTGCTCGACATTTTCGCGCCATTGCTGGGGAAGAGTGTAGCCATTTGTTCTTTCAGAGTAGTGTAAGTACCTGCTAGGAGAGAATTGGGTTTTAAAAACAAAAGGTAAGAACCTACGTACGGAGCATGTAACAGCCCTGCTCCCCTGCCCGCTTTCCTGCATATCTTTTGTTGCTTTGGGTATAAATCAGCATTTGATTTGTGTACATGACTAAGCATAAAAAGCTTGAAAAAAACCCTAAACCACTACCCAAGCCTGATAAAGATAAGGGGCCAGTGACCCTTGACCGATCAACCTTTATAGACGAAATCCTCAAAAAAGCATAATATCAGCCTTCAGTAGGACCTAGAAAAGTTGCTTCTAGACAACCTACTAGTTCCCTTCAGGCCACAGGATCACCATTTGTAGCCTTTGCTGAGGTGCACACCACACTTAGGAGCAAGATTTTCAAAAAATTGAGAATCCTAGCCCAAAATCATTGCAAGAAGGGAACTTTAGTAATCTCCACGAAAGGAGAGGAGAAACAGGGGAAACTGAAGAACCAAGATCTCCTCTTGGAGTAATTCAGCCATTAAGCAGCCCAGATAAGGGAAGTGCTGCAAAAATCATTCAGAATGAAGTTGGAAAACCTCAAGAGCTAAAATCCCCTGAGACATTAGGAACTCTCATCATCCTAGACAAAGGAAGTGTTGTTAAGACCATTCCTGTTAAGGCCATCCCTGCTCCGTCTAACCAACCTAGGAATACCCTCCTAGAAATCCCGAAAGGTTATTGGCACATATTTGACTAAATGGCCCAGAACCAGCCAAACACCCAAACCTCCACACTGCAATATCCCATTGTAGATACTGCAGTGGATGCACCTATGAAGGCAATTCCTCTCCAGCATATCCCTACATTTCATGGCTTAACATCAGAAGACCCAGATGCATTTTTGTTTGAATTCGATGTGCTGTGCAGAGGATATGACTATACCACTAACCCCCAAAAGCCGAAACTATTTCCCTCTACATTAAACGGAGTTGCCTTACGATGGTTTATGGGGTTGGGTGGAGGTGTTATAAATGACTAGGATTAGATGAAAGGTGCTTTTCTAAAGAAATATCAGGATTATTGTAGATCCAGAGAGTTAAAAGATGAAATATTTTAGATGGTAGCTAGACCTAATGAAACACTAGAAGAATATGTTGAACGTTTTCAGAATAATCTTCAAAGATCTCCTTATGAATCATTACCCTTACCTGACAATGTATTAAAAACAACATTAATTAAAGGTATGAAGGAACAATGGATTGAAACACTAAATATTATGGGAAAAGGAGACATCTATCAAGAAGATTTTGCTAACATCATTGATTTGTGTATCAGGAGCTCACGAGGAAGCACAAGGCTAAAACCAGCAGAACATGACAGGTTTACAAGGGACAACAATATCTTTGGAGAAGGGGTAACTCGAGCAGAAATTGGAAATTTATTAGAAAATTTCAAAACTGATATATTGGGGACTCTGACAACGTAGCTAGATATTATGCAAGCCAAACAGAAACAAACAAAGGTAGAGCAAAATCTAGCAATATTCTGTCCCAGATGTAGAAAGAAACATAGCCACAAAGAATGCCCATGAAATGCGGCTCAAGTTTGCGCCATTTGTACAAAAGACCACTCTACAGAAAGTTGTCCCTCACTTCCTGGTTTGAAAGCGGTATACAAAGAGGTGGAAGAAGGACCAGAATCGGTGTACCTACTTAATCAGCACCGTTAATGGCAGCCACGACAATCAGGTATGTTCCCCGATCCAGCTTCTTCTTTCCAGCATCCACAATATCATGCTCAGTAATATAATACAATGTGGAAAAATCAACGTCCCTTCTCAAATTGGTCACAACAACCATTTCCTTCATCATTGCCATGGCCAAATCAAGCAAGCCAATCTAATTGGCCAAATTTTCCCTACGCCCCACCATATTGGCAAAACAATTCGCATCCAGCACAATGGTCCCCTCCTACTTCACAAAGTCAAGCCTGGTAGACAAACTAGCAAAGACCGATGAATCAGCCAGTAGGAACCATTCCACTCCCTCAACCTACACTGCCAGCACTGCAACAAAACCCCCAGTCCAATTTAAGACTACAACTCCCAGCCCAACCCAACCCGAACCCAAATAACAGACCGATACAATCTGTTCAAATTATTAAAACACCAGGGCTAGAAACCGATCTAAGGGAGTGCAACGACCTTCAATTAAGGTCTGGGCGCATTATAGAGACTGAGGGAGATAAAAATGTTCAAGTTGAAAATCAGTTACCAGCATAACAACCATTACAAGAAGAAGATGTGGCCAGAAAACAGACTCATGACCAAGCAACCACATCTTCTCCCCCATTCCCAGAACGATTAATTATATCACGACCTATAGAACATCCTGACTTTGATATTCTGGGAGAAATTAAGAATTTGTACATAAAAATCCCACTCCTCCAAGCTATCCAAGATATCCCAATAGATGCAAAGACCATCAAAGAGCTATGTATAAAAAAACCAAGGATGAGAATAACAAATAACCCAACAGTCCAAATAGTTGGCACCCTTTCTGACCTATTATCAGGAAGGGAAGCACCTGTCAAATATGAAGACCTAGGAAATCCAATAGTAACAGTGCAAATCAATGGACAAACCTTTTCAAATGCCTTAGTTAATTTAGGGGCTACAATTAATATCTTAACAACCACCACTTGTCAAAAACTAGGCATTACATCAGTAGAACCAACTTCCACTTTATTAGAACTGGCTGACTGATCAGTGGTTAGGCCGGAAGGCACACTACATGATGTCATGGTATCCGTTGATTCCTGGGAATATCCTGCCGACTTTCTGATAATAAACCCCAAAAACCGACTTGATGAACATCCATTAATTTTAGGCAAACCTTGGCTTGCAACTGCTGATGCTTATATTGGTTGCCAACAAGGCAGTATTACCATAACTAGAGGAAGTAATATCAAGAATCTAGCCCTATACCCTCTAGCCCAGCCAAGTGTAACAATAATAAAAACTAACAAACATCCAGTATCATACCTTACCAAAAACATTAGATCCCCATTAACTATAGAATATGCCCTCGATTTCAAAGATCAAACAGAGGGTGATGTTATTAACAACTTTATCAACCAAACGGAAGCCAGATCCCACGTACAATGTCACATGATAGAGGCAACATTTGATAATGAACTAGAAGAAGATCCTCTCAAAGACACTCATGATCAAACAATACCTACTACCTCTATTTCAAATAGTAAAACTATAGAGATTGAGTTGGGAAAAACTTTAAACATCAATAATAACCTGACTCTAGAACAAGAAGAGAAGCTGATCCAACTATTGAGAAAATACAAAGAAGCATTTGCATGGGAGTATCTGGACATGAAGGGAATCGATCCCCAGCTATGTACACACCACATTTATATAGAAAAGGATGCAATACCTGTTCGCCAACCCCAAAGAAGACTTAACCCTCATCTAAAAGACATTGTGAAAGCTGAACTACAAAAACTTCTAGATGTAAACTTTATTTATCCTATCTCCGATAGCAAATGGGTCTCTCCACTTGTAGTGGTGCCAAAGAAGAATGGAAAGTGGCGGATTTGTGTAGATTACAAAGAATTAAATAAAGCAACCCAGAAAGACCACTTTCCCCTTCCATTCATTGACCAGGTATTAGATACATTAGCAAGAAAGAAATTATTTTCTTTCTTGGACAGCTTTAGTGGATACAATCAGATTCAGATTGCCCCTGAAGACCAAGGCAAAACTACTTTTACCTATCCTTGGGGAATGTTTGCCTACAGAGTTTTACCCTTTGGCCTATGCAATGCCCCTGCCACATTTCAAAGGGCTATCCTCAACATCTTTTCAGATTTAATAAATGAAGGGCTCAAAGTATACATGGATGATTTCACACCATACGAACATGATTTCGGCCTAGCACTAGACACATTGGAAGAGGTGTTGCAACGATGTATCGCTACCAAGCTCTGCCTGAGCCATGAAAAATGTTATATGATGATGACTGAAGGACTCATCCTAGGTCATTATATCTCAGCAGCTGGAATATAGGTAGATCCAGCCAAAATTCAAATAATTTTGTTAATACCTACTCCTACCATACAGACAGAGGTACGCAATTTTCTTGGATTTTCTAGTTATTATAGGAGATTTATAAAACATTTTTCTCAAATAGCTGCACCTCTATATGCACTAATAGGGAATTTTGATTTTGTTTAGACAGATAAATGTGATCGTGCTTTTGAGGATTTGAAAAAGCTTGTGTCAACAGCCCCAATGCTTAGAGGCCCAAATTGGGACCTGCCATTTCAAATTTCATCAAATGCTTCAGACACAGTTATTGGAGCAGTCCTTGGACAAGAAGAAGACAAAAAACCATATGCAATTTATTATATTAGCAAGAATTTGTCTCCTGTTGAGCTAAAATATACTGTTACTGAAAAAGAATTTTTAGCTGTAATACATGCTGTAAATAAATTTAGGCATTATATATCCTGTTATTTTATATACAGAACACTCTACCATAAAATATTTAGCAAATAAACCAATTACAAATGGTAGAGTAACAAGATGGTTGATTTTATTGTAGGAATTTGACATCACAATAAAAGATTGACCTGGGAAGGAGAATCTTGTAGCTAACTTTCTCTCATGAATGCTGAAGCCAGTGGATGCAACAGCAGTTGAAGATCAATTTCTGGATGAACATTTATTCGTTGTCACTATCAAAACACCCTGGTATGCTGATGTTGCAAATTATTTAGCAGTAGGCAAATTACCAAAGCATTTGACCCCCAATGAAAGAAAAAAGATCGTGCAGCATAGTACCTGATTTTCTTAGATTGGGGACTACCTATTCCATGCAGAGGCAAATATGCACATCAGAATATGCGTCCGTGAAGATGATATTTTTGACATTTTGAAAGCCTGTCACAATGGACCATGTGGTGGACATTTCGCAGATCAAAGAACTAGTCACAAAGTTCTGCAAACAGGGTATTACTGGCCCACAATCTTCAAAGATGCAAAGAAATTTTTTCAAGCTTGTGACAGTTGCCAAAGAGCAGGATGCCCTGGACAGTCTGACGAAATGCCCTTGAACCCACAACTATTCATTGAACCATTCGAGCGTTGGGTGCTTGATTTTGTTGATCCGATCAATCCATCATCAAACCAGAAAACATATATTTTGGTAGCAACAGAATATGTGACCAAATGGGTTGAAGTAGAGACACTGCCAAGAGCTACAGAGGATTATGTCATTCATTTCCTACGCCAGATATTTGTGCGATATGGCCTCCCAAGAGACATATCACGGATGGGGGACCACAATTTGTTGGTAATAAAATTGCTGCAACACTAAAAAACTATCATATTCAGCATAAAATTACCTCTCCATATCACCCACAAGCAAATGGCCAGGTAGAGAGCACAAATAAAGTAATAGAAGAAATACTAACAAAAACCATTGCATCACAAAGACGCGATTGGGCTACAAGATTGCTGGAGGCCTTGTGGGCATACAGAACAACATGGAGAAACACTACCGGTTATTCACCATATCACTAGTATTTGGAAAGGAACCCATCTTTCCAATAGAATTTGAAATACAAACTCTGAGAATAGCACAAGACGTTGGTCTAGATTTAAACGAGGCCCAGATTAATAGACTACAACAAATCAATGAGTTGGATGAAATCAGGCTCTCTGCTCTTCAACATACCACATTAATCCAAAAACAGAGAGCCAAATGGCACGACGCCCTCATCAAAAAGAAAGTCTTCCACGAAGGAGATTGGGTGCTCCTATATGATTCCAGGTTTCAAGATTTTTCGGCGAAACTTCAGAGCTACTGTCTAGGACCATATGAAATCCAGAAGGTGCATGACAATGGCACCATTACTCTAACCACCATTGACGGATATGGACACACCTTTAAGGAAAACGGCCACCAAGTTCGATTGTACCGCAAACCACTTACTTGGGAATCCTTCTACCAGCAACTCCGGGAAGACTCTGACATGCAGATTCTGGCTAAGGAAGAGAACCCTTCCTCACCTTTTGTTCACTAAGTGATTTGATTGCTTTTAAATTTTGTACATAATTCTTTTATTTTGCTTGTGTAAATTACTTTTTGTATAGATTTATGCATTTCTGCAGCATTTTACATTTTGTTGTTCCTTTTGGATGGAACAAAATTTTCACCGTTCTGTTGTTCCTTTTCGAAGGAACAACGCTTCTGCATTTTGTTCTTCCTTTCAAAAGGAACAACATTTTCACTACTTTGCTGTTCCTTTTTGAAGGAATAGCACTTTTGCACTTTGTTGTTCCTTTTCGAAGGAACAACATTTCCACCATTTTGTTGTTCCTTTTCGAAGGAACAGCATTTTTGCATTCTGTTGTTCCTTTCCGAAGGAACAGCATTTCTATCGTTTTGTTGTTTCTTTCCAAAGGAACAACACTTACACGTTTTGTTGTTCCTTTCCGAAGGAACAGCACTTCTACATTTTTGTTGTTCCTTTCCGAAGGAACAGCACTTCCGCCTTTTTGTTGTTCCTTTATGAAGGAACAACACTTTTACGTTTTGATGTTCCTTTCCGAAGTAACAACACTTCTACATTTTCTATTGTTCATTATTTTACTAATACCAATATGATTGATTATTCTTATCATGATGGTTCTTTCTAAATCCCCATAACTCTCTTTGATCATTATTATTGAATAAGAATAAGGGCATATTTTTCTCTATCGAGATGTTAAGACTTCTTCCACCATCCCTACTCTTAAGGAGTGTTGAACCACCCTCTGTATATAAATAGGAAAAGTGCTATATAAAAGATAAAGAAGAAAGAGAAAAAAATGTTTATATGATTGCTAACATGATTTGTTAGATGAAGGATAGGGGATCTCATCAAGAGCCAACCTACCATGATCATAAGGAATAAAGTGAAGTGGCATTCCCACTATGGCCACCACACCAGGGATATGATCCAAGAGGCACATCACAAAGATAAAAAGTCCTTGGAACAGGAGGTCTCATCACGAGCCGACCTGCCCACCTTTCGCTCCTTCCTGGTGAATGGCATTGTGATTCAGCTGGTTACCAAGCCAGCACAATGGCCTCCATTCTGACATTGCATAGCACTTTCCTAGGCATACACAAAGGATTATGATTCCAAGGGTGAAATAAACAATTCTGTCAAGGTTATGGACACCTGTGGGCAACAGAGCTCTGTTGATGGTATTGAAGTCATATTTCTTATAGACCAATAGTAACTATAAAACTCTTCTTCTTTATTCTTTATAAGTGGTTCAAATGAGATTACGTATATAACCCTTTCGAACCTTTGATACATGAAAATCATTTATCAATCAATTATGACAGTAAAAGTCGATAATGACCGCATAAGAACTTTTATTCATGTTAGTTGTCCTATCCTCCATTTCTCACACCATATTACAACATTTCCATATTTATTAACTATTCTATCATATGCCTCGATTTCGGTAATCTGCTCGTCTTTGTAAACATGGCATTTCTCTATACGTTGTTCCTTTATTACTCTGTACTATGGCAAATCAACACGCTACTCCTTTATTTGATGGCCGAGGACTGCCTATCACATTACAAGGGGGCACGGGTGATCCCCGTAATTCACTGGCATACGTGTCAACTCATCATTCAGAAGAATTATGACTAGGGAATAGCAAGATTTAATGGTATTTTATTTCCCAATATGCATGATTTGTTGTTCCGAAGCCATTTCCGTGTTTTTCTTTGCAAAAATTAGCAGTAAGTTCAAAGTTTGAACAGCTTGTTGTTTCGTCATCTTCTCTGTGTTTTCTAACAGTGAGCTAAAATTTTGAACAGCTTGTTGTTCCATTGTCGTCTCTGTGTTTTTTTTACAGTGTTCTAAGCATGGGAGGAAGATCAATTCGCAGTGAGCCACATGTGTTGATGGTCTCCGATGCTACATGAGAAATGCTAACAAGGGCAGGATGGATAGCTTATCTTAACCGTCTACAACAATCCAATGAGACGGTGGCAATTGAGTTTCTACAGAACTTGCAAGAACATCATTCCATGGTGAGAGGGAGACAAATATCAGTCACTGCAACATAATTGCAAAAGTTTTAGGACTGCCAACCACTGGACCCGTGTGGACTCTGAAAAAGGTGAGACTGCGAGACGCCATGAAAATCTTCTAGGACAAAGGGAAAAATCTTACTGTAAAAGGGAAAGGAGTTTTAATGGCAACCCTGGGAGAGCCGTGGGCAGAATTGGCGAGAATTATCTAGAGCTACATCACTTGCGATGGCAGGAAAGACGTGGTAAGACCACACCATCTTAAACTTTTAGCTGTGTTAAAGCGAAAATGTGTTGTGAATTTGCCTGCGTTTTTAAATTTTTTATTACACGTTGTTGCTCGAAGCATGAAGAAATCTCGCCATATGGAGTCAGTAGTAAGCCACCATGGGTTAATATGGCTGATAGTCAGCCACAGTCTTGCCCAACAGCAGAGTAGTTGGGAAGAACTAATTTTCGCGATAGATGAGGGACTGGCTTTGCCAGCCCAAAACGAAAACATATTGCCAGTACATCGAGCAGACCACTGAAACGAAGAAAATCTGTTAGATTGGCGAGGATCAGAGGAATGCTGAGAAATTTCCAGGAAAGCAGTAGTCAGCTTGTGGAGATACATGATTCAGGAGATGAACAACCCCCACAATTGGAAGGTGGGGAGAACGAAAAAGAATTGGAGGAAAACGATGAAGGAGAACCGGAGGAGGAGATTGAGCAATCCGATCAGGAAGAAGGAGAGGAAACAGAGCAATGCAGCAAAATCCCACTGCAAAATCCGTTGCAAGAAGATGAATTGGCCCAAATTTTGGCCAATATGGGTGAATATGTCCAACCTCACAGCCCACTCAACCCCCATACTGAAGAAGGAACACAGGAGCACTCTGCTCATGACAGAAGTGCATCTAAGGAACTGTGTGACGAGGAGGAAGAAGAAAAGGATCACTCTGCTCATGATGAGAGTATATCTAGGGAGAAGAGTGATGAGGATGAGGGAGAAGAACAATTTATTCCTAGCCAGAATACACCCAAATAATTCCACGATGAAGAGGAGGTAGAAGAAGAAGCTACCCACGAGACAGCGGGACAAACTAGGGTTTTTACCCCTGAACAACCTACTCAACATAACACTGAAGAAGCACCCCAAGAAGAAAACAAGGAAATTGGCCAAGATGAAGGTACAATACTTGAGGTACAAATCCCAGGCCCGAGTAAACAAATGGTTGTTCCTTCCAAGAAAATAGAGGAAATTAAAATATTGTGAAAGGAACAGCAGAGATTTCTTAACGTAATTAAGCAACTTCGACAACAGATAAGAGTCTTGAAAATGGGGTAAAAGTCAAAAGGAACCTCAGTAGCAAAGAATGCAACCGCCCAGGAAAAACCCCTTAAGAAAAAGATCAAGAGGACTCAAGTCCAACCTACCATTCAGAACCGAAAGGAACAGCATCTGGCTATTGCCCATGTCAAAGTACAAACAGATAACGTATCACCCTATGGTAAGGAAATCCAGACAGAGGCACTGTCCTCTAGTGAGAAGGAAACTCAGACCATAAAGACAAGATGTCATAATAAGGAGATCCAAATAAATCTCCAGCCCAAGAATATCATGTTGGATAATGACCCAAGGATAGTAACTCTGCGAAAAGATTTGGCACAAGCCCAGCAAACAATAGTGAAACTTACAGAGCAGACCATTCCTCAAGAAAAATACAAGAAATTACAACAGCAATTGAAGAACATTAACGCATCAGAAAGCCAGGCCTTTGAAGGATGGCAAAAGGCAGAAGAAAGAGTAAACAGGTAACCCATAGACTAGACATAGTCATCAAACAAATGGATACCTTATGTTATCTATATACTGACGTTCTAGCGTGTAGGGCACCTGCTAGAAACTATGCTTTGTTCTTAATGGAAAGATATTTACAATTGAAAATTAAAGCTGCCAAGGCAGGAGTACCTATAGAGATAAAAACCATTGATGATTCATAAATTCTTGTAAGCATTACGAGGTGAAAGTTCAGTGATTGCTATGTGAATTTTATTTGCACAATCTTGTATTAGATGGAGAAACAGAATAGAACCCTATCCCTTTTTTGGGTGATGTCCAACTGCAGGCATTCATTTCTTTTGGTGTTAATCAAATAAAGTGGCTTAAAGCCTACAATGTCTTTCAAAGACAAGAAAATGGATTAGATCTATGCGTGAGGGGTGAACCTAGAGACCCACTGTAGTTATGGAATAAACATAGGAGCCTAATGAGAACTCAGGGAGTGATCAAGGCATTGGGACCTATTCACACAGCAGTCATCTGGCAAGGGATAGAATACTTCTTTACCATCAAAGACCTTGCCATAGCAGCAGCCAAATTCCAATACCAGACTTCTAATCGAAACATCCAAAACAGAGAACCATTCAATTATGAGAACTTTAAGCTAGCTGCTGACCGCTTGGGTATCTATGGTGACCTCATTTTGAAAGAAGGCCCATCTTGGTTAGGCTGTAGGTTCCGAAGTCCAGTCATTTGGCACCCTGCACCAAGATATCAAGCCTTATATGAAATGCCTGAAGGTCAGACAGGACACCTTTTTGAATTCTTAGCTAGGCATCATGGTTGTAGACCACCTACTGAGATCCCTTCTCCATCCTATTCCCTAACTGCCTTGCATGTCAATTACAATGTTTTCATGAGGGCATGAAAAAGGGTAAGTAGGGGGGTGTGTTGAGCATTAGAGAAGGTATGTAATTACCACTTATTTTGTCATCTTTTCCTTAAATTCATAACTTCTTTACATTATGAAATGGGCATATGGTGGAAGATTATGATAAAGTTTAGAAGATTTGTGAGCAACGTAAAATGACTAATAATTACCTTTTCCTATGCAAAAAAAGAAGAAAATGGAAGATTGCCATTCCAAAGGAAAAGACAAGACGAAATCAATTGTTGTCCCTTTGACAGGGAACCGCATCCAAACGAGGCAATCCAGATTGGAGCGTATAAGCCAAGAAAAGGAAGAGGAGATACCAAATCGGCACAAGAGAACGAAGAGATAACTGGGAAATAACAATATGGCGAATCCCTCGGGATCCTTTGATCCTGAGGGATCACTGCCTTAAAGATTATCTGTATCTTTGATATTTCCACTTGGCTGTTATAAAAAGGGACAGCATTGCTAGCCCAGGGGGCAGATTATTGTTGTTTTATGAAATTCACAGTTGTAACTTAAACTTTGATCATCGACTCTTTTTAAAGAGTGATTATTGTAACTCTGTTTTGATGCTTAATACATAAACGTTGTTGCTATTCTGTCTTTTATTCTAGAGTAATCACAGCAGTGCATCCCTGGAGGCTAAGGGCCCAGCTCTAGTGGATCACTTGCTTCTTGTATCATTATTTTCAATTCCAAGTCGTGTGTGGTTTGATTTCTTTTATTTACTTTGTTCAGTAATCCGTTGTTCCTTATTATTTCATGTATTGGCTCTGTTATATTTTATTCATGTTCGAATAGTAAGGTTATCCTCTCCAACTGGAACGTTATGATGTTCATTCTGAATTTGTATCGCATTGTCGTTTCTTTACAGATTGATATTATTGCATAACATTGTCGTTCCTTCCAGATTTCCATTACTGTTCGGTTACAGAGTAATAGTGTTGTGTATTTATAAATCGGTACTATTGTCTATTTACCTACGGTTTACTTCCAAGTGTGATTGTTGTTCATTGGGATTGTTGTTCCATGGTAACCTCAATTGTTGTTTCCTCACAACCGTAATCAATATCTGATGCCGAAACTCAGATTATTGCTCCCTTCAGTATAGATGCGTTGCGTGTAATATTTGATTTAGTCTGTTGTGCATTTACATTTGATTCAGGTTTCTATTCAATATTTCATACTTTACTTTAGTTTGTTGTTCCATTTTTGGTTTACTGTTTAAATCATTTTTGAGATAAAATTGTTGCTTAATTCCTGTAGATTACAATTACTACTTCATTCATTTCTATAGGTTACAGTTTTGTTGTTCAATCTTTTTAAGTAGATTACTTGTTCCTTTTCCTGTTATTTGAATTATCATTTCTTTGGTGTGAACAGAACGATCTGAAACTGTAGTGAACATTGACTGTTGTTGTCCAGTTCCCAGATTGATGATCTTCTCCTTGATTGCCTTTCAATTGCATCAGTTTACAAAGGGAAGAGTTATCATTACTGCACCTTTGACTGATGAAGTGTTGTAGTTTCTTAAATGAATGATTTAGTTACAAGCATTCCAACTTCTTGTCTTTACATTTAGAGTTTGTTTCCAGCATTTATTTACTTTTGCAAAAGCACTATACTACTAGCATTATTCTTGACAAGTGACCGCCTCAGACTGAGTACACTCTTTGAGATAACAAATCGTACCTGGATTGATAATTAATGTAGGGTAAATAGAGGTGAAAAAGACCCTTTTTACTGCTTGACAATTACCTATTAGTGCCCGTGGCCCAACTGTTCCCAACGAATTCCCAACTAAAAAACTACTTTGGGAGAAGTATAAAAAGGCTTCAATGGGAAGACCTAAAGGAGGAGAGAATAGAGAGAAAATTACTCTGCTGAGATTATCCCTAATCAGGTCTAAAGATCCTTGTGCTTCCAGCACTTCCCCCATTACAGAAAACCCTTGTTTCCTTGAGTTATGATGTCATTTCACTAGTTGAGATATCTTTGTATGAGTCATGGAAGGAGCCTTTTGAAGACTTGGGATTGGACGGATCCAGAGGACGGTTCCACTTGGAGCCAGCAAGGGGAAGATTCAGGTGATATCATTCCTTGCTTTGTTTTAGTTATATGCAATAAAGAAACATTTGTCTTGTTCCCAAAATCAATCTTATTTATGCATATGATGTTATTGTTATGATTCATATATGAATAGTTGTTTCAATTGTATAACTAACCACCTTTCAATATTTTATGAAGTTGATTTCTATATGATACTTGGTCCATATATTGTTATGTTTCTTTGAATTGGTTGTTTTGCAGGTTCAAAGATCGAGAGGAACTCCAAGAGGGTATGGACCCTAGCTGGATCTACCCAAACGAAGGACCCCCAGGTGCACCTCTCTTCGCGTAGTTTGCTTATTTAAGTATCATGGCTGTGTGAAATGCTTGTTTTTTACTGTAGATAACCCCTGCTCTGCTAGGGTGTTGACCCAAAACCCTAGGGGACTTTGTCACTTAACATTGTGATATGTTTTGCTACATATTAGGTGTAATGGTTGATGTTACTAGTACATGCAAGGACATATAAATGCTAGCTATGCCTACATACCTAATGTACACTAGTATGATTATGATATATTATGCTAAGTAACATGAAGTGTTGTTTTGAGTGTATTGCGTCTTCATTGACTTATTAAATTAATGAACGAATAAAGTTTAAGATTATTAATGAGCTAAGTAATCATATTAGGTAATTATTTTGTTAAGTTAAATAATTTCATGTGATTAGTCAAAGTTTATGTCTAATGTTAATATTAGGATTAATGTAATACCATTAATTTCTTTAAATAATCAGATTTAAAATAAGTAAATAATTAATGTGATTGATTGTTATATGGATTCTTAGGTTAAAATAATATGATTAATTCTTATGTTGAGTTAAAACATTAAATCAATTCTTATGTTAATGTATCCTTGAGTGATTCATTGATGCCTAGGATTTAACTATTACAATTCTTAGGTGGTGGAATTGATTGTTACATCAAAACTAGTGACAAGAGCCCAAGATACTTATCTTTAAGGTAATGAATGTTAGGTGAATTATTAAGTGGGACCAAGATATTTTTATGGTTTTTAAATGAAATAAAGTTAAGTGGGGCATTGACAAGGGGGGGTGGGGATATTTTGCGAAGGGAGAATGATAAATGGAGAAGGGAAGAAAGTTGTGGGGATTTCCTTTTGGAGTATTTGGAACTTGGGAAAAGTTGTTGGAGTTCCTTTTTCGGAATTTGGCTAGAGTTTGGTGGGATTTGGGGAAGGTGCATGGACACCCTAAAATTCCACACACTATGAGTTATAGATATAGGGATTGGGCATAACCTATGGAGGTTGCTTGGAGATAGGGAGTAGGAGAGGCTATTCCTAATTAGTTGGATGGTAAATCTAGTAAGGAACTTTGGAGGAGTAGGAAAGGAAGGGAGACAACGTCATAGGACTAATTCAACTAAGCTTAGAGGTATTTCTTGTAAATTTTTAAGTTCATTCCATAAATTTGATCTACACTTATGTCGTTGTGCTTATTAAACTTACTTATTTAAACCAATTATATATGCTACTTTGCTCTGTGTGTGTGTGTGTGTGTGTGTGTGTTTGTAGAAACAAAGGAAAAATATTATATATACGTGAAAAGTGATAGAAAATAATGTATTATGGAAAATAATGTTTTCTCAAAGTTTCCCTGTTATATTCAATATAGTTTTATTGTAGTCTTGAGGCCCACCTCACACTTCTTGTAGCTTGAATTAATGAGAGTACCTATTCAATAAGAGTATAAGTGCCCAACTTCAGCATGTTTTTTTCAATGCATTACTCATGAAAGAAAACCAAATGATACCTAAATTAAACTAGTTGTTCAAACTTATGTAATGCAAAGTATGCTTGAATGTGAACAGAGAAAGAGAGAGAGAGAGAGAGATTTGCACAAAATTTACTCATGATAAATCATGTAGATTTTAATGGCATATAGTCAAATTACTCTGAGTTATTGTGGTTGAATAGATGTGTGTGTGTGTGTGTGTGAAGAGATTTAGTTTTGGTTTTGCACAGATTGTGATGATATTAATTTGACATGGAGAGGATATATATGGTTGAATATGAATGATATGTTGATGAAATTGAATTATAATCTATTTGTGGCATAGTTAATTCAAAGTTGATATAGAAGGATGTGAAGTCACAAAAAGAGAGTGTAATAGTTGAGGCTTGGAATGTGATATCCCTAACAAGAATTTATATCATGATATGATATAGTTAATTGTATGCTTGATTTTTGGTGGGTATGTTCATTTGTATATTGAACTTTTCTACTACGACATGATTGTGCTTGTTACTTGTTGTAACAACTAGTATATTTTGACTTTATAGAGAAGTTTACAATTTATAGAAATGTGAATTTGTATGTGGTGTGGGGCCAAAGATGTAGATTTTATTAAAATGATGAATATATGTTTGATTGAATTCCTTTGGATCCATCACACTAAGATTTTTGAGTCAACATTTCAAGCCACACTTGTTGGCTCAAAACTACGAGTGAAAAACTCAATGTGATGGATCTGGAAGAATTAAATCAAAATTATTCACATCAAAAAACCTTAACTCAAAGATATGATGCATATATGGTTATGATCTTATTCTGATATGATTTACATAGCATGAGTATCTAATAAATACACAAAACATTGAAGCCAAGTTTTGTTCCAGGGGGGGTGCGGGGGGGCATGTAATGCCCCTTATTACCTAACTCTATTTTGAGAAGGATTAGGATGTTAATCCAAGGATTGATTGAAGAGTTAGGGACCAAGGGGGACACACATCAAAATCACTAAAATCAACACAATCAAAACTAGCGATTTTAGTGGAGCAGGATATTGATCAACCAAGGGGACACATGTTGGACACCTAATCCTAATGGGTTAGTGTCGAAGACGAACAGACTAAGTAGTCCAAGGGACCTTGGGATGTGAATCCCAACGGTCACCATATTGTACTATAAATGTACATCTTTTGTGAATAAAAATTGTAATGCAAGCTTATCTTTCCTATCTTTCTCGCTCACCATGTGTTTAACATGGTATCAGAGCCATGATGAGTGGCATGTTTTCCTGAGCAACTGGTCTGAGTTGCCTTGAATAGTGCTGACTAGAACTGGCCTAGTCTTCTGTAACGCTCCATTAATTCTGCCATCCCTGCGTTGTACCTGCGCTCTGCTCCATATTCCATTACCTTCTTCATACAGAACGCTGCCATACTGCTATGTAGCTTGCGCTCTGCTCTTCTGAAGCTGCATACCAAATGGTGTCAGAGCTGAAACGCACGCTGCCTGAAACGCTGCTGAGTGAAACGCACGCTGCCTACGCACGCTGCTGTGGAAATGGTAACGCTGGAAATGGTAACGTTGCCTGCCTGAAGGAAATGAGAAACGCGTGCCTGAAGGTAAGGTAACACTGTTGTATTGACCTGATATGGTATGACCGGGCTTCTTCTCCTCTTCGTTTGACAATGAATTTGAAGGAACATGGTTCCTGTTTGTGGATTCATCCCTCTGCTCTGACTGCCCATCTCCTGATAAAACCATCTTTAGGCTTTTCGGTTTCGAATTGTAACTTTGTTCTCTGTTTTCCATATGGGCTCTCAAGATACCGAGAGTATGTTTGAATGTTTTTCTTGCAGCCCGTGAACAAGAAAATTCCAGTGCGGAAATTTCCTGACTGTCAAAATTGAAACGCATTTTGTTGCTTCCCCGTATGTTTATGCCGCTATTGCAATCAACTACCCTCAAACGTTCATATTTAGAGTGTAGTATAGAACTTGCTGCTGTCAATAAATATGAAAGTGGCAAAGCCATTTGTTTCTACTACGGCGGAAAACAGAAACAACATAACACGCTGCCTTTCCAGCGATTGAATTTTGAAGAATACAAAGTGACATCTTTCACCGCCATGGCGAAATTGCAGGCAGGGTTACAATTGACTATGTAGTGCCTGCGTTGCTTTCTGATTCAGATGTGGATTTCAATTGTGAACGGGAAGAGCTGGAGATCCTACTATAGGAAACGTGCCTCATTGGACTAATTGAAGCGACTTCGTTGCCACGGGGTTCAATTCGTTGTCCATGTCTGTTTTACAAAAGTTCATTTCTTTCAGTACATATGCATCATCATGGAGCCCAAATGGTGTGCTGTTAAAGTCGAAGTGAACTAACTGCATGTCTTCAGAGATCTCAATTTCAACAGTGGCACGAGGATGAGTCTAGACCAATATGAAGGGTAACGATACACCCCCAGATGGAGTATTCCCTGAACTATATCTATGCTCGTTTCGTTTCACCAGATTTTGAAGGCCTATAATCTGTTCTTCGAGTTCGTGAAAATAAGATGCTTTCTTCTCAATCCTACTTTTCAAGAGCAATTTCTCAACCTTAAGCTGTTCAACATCATTTATACTTGTCTGAGGCAACCCCTTCCAATGGATTTCTTTTTTCTCCTTTGAAATTATCTCCATTGCCATAAGTACATTCAGTGCATCATAAACCCTTCGCCGAATGTTCTTTTCATCATATTGTTGCCGGTCTGGTGAAACAAGAGTGTTGTCCAGATTTGCATATTCAGCTACAAGTTCATCTACAACCTCATTATATGTGGTCCGGCCCTTGCTCTCAACCTTCTGACTGACTTTCATGCGTGTCGATGATATAATGGCCTTTCTTTTCTGCGCAACAGACCAACAGGATATTTGTAAATGAAGCCTGCTTGTGCGCCATGTTGGCAAACTACCTGCGAAGAAATGCAGGGTTAATATGATAAGAACCGCTGCGTAGCTGTAAATAGATATATAATGTGTTACTGGTGAATGAGCAAAGTGATTCTTTATCTGTATATTGGGTTTTGTATTCGATCTAAAAATGATCTGAATTGAGAATGTTGAAGAGTCCTTAGTACTTGCCAACTTCATTGTGGAGTAAATATTGAAACTGAAAGTGGCACAAGAAGTTGTACTTCTACATCGAATCCTGTACTTCAGAACAGTGGCCTGCAGGCTGTTTTCTTTAGTGTAACATAGAAACATTATTTTTTGCAAGGAAGTGTTATAAGGTCATAGGCGGCATTGTTGATGCTAATTTCATGGTGGTAGTATGGATGTTCACCATGTTTTCAAATCAAGGAAGGAATTAATTTTGTGAGCTTAAGGAAAAGTGGGAATTCTATCATGTAGATACTTTTCATGCAATAATTACTCAAAACAGGTAAATGTGCAGGGAAGATGCATGTGCACTGAATTATTGCATTGTGCATTTATGTATAAGCTCAATGTCTAAAATTGTCTTCCACTATTGATCAACACTTTTACAACATTTGCCATTTTATTATTCAAGTCCAAGGGGATGACAAAGTTCTTGTTTCTATCTGCAACGGTACTGCGGACAGACTTTCAGATTTGATATTTTGAAAAGGCTTCTCTGAGTAGTATAATATTGATGCTCTTCTTCTAAGTTACCACAAGTTCATTGAAGCATTGTTTTGAAATGGATCGAATGGATGATGTATTAGAGTTA
>APFE031017514.1:149597-170873 GCA_000404065.3 Pinus taeda
GTTTAACCAGGTGCGTGCACGTTCTGTGTACACAGATACAGTGCGTACAAGTACGCACTGTGTCTAACTCAGAGGGTGCGTACTACTGTAAAACAAAGAAAACCTAAGTTCTAATTCGACCCTAAGCTAAGCCACCCAAAAACACAGTCAAGCAACCAAAAAGCAAAAGAAACAAGACTCTTTTCAGATCAAAGTATTGATCAAAGGAAAAATCAATCACATCAATGGATTCCCCAGTGGAGTCACCAATTTGTAATGCGGAAAGAGTTATTTTTGCGGACAAACCTAACCTCCCTAGGAGTCTAAGACTCTCTAGTGACAAACAAACCAAACAAGAGCAATCCTTCTCTAAACATACGTTATTCTATGAGAGACCAAGTGTTTTTCGATCTTACCTTAGGTCCAACGCTTGTTGTAGCAGTCCAGCCTTGCTGATCCAGATGAGCTCCTCCTTCACTTTAAGACCTGCATACACTAACAAGGCAAACGATTACATAACACCTGAATATTTCATTAAACAAAGCATATTCATCACATAGACCAAGGAGTACATGAAATAATTCATTAACAACAAATCATTGAGAAGAATGGACTTATTTGTATTAAGGAAAAAAAAGGAACCATTACAACCTGAGCCTTGGTGTTGTGCAAGCTCCTCCCAGGGTCCAACAAGAGATTTCCTCTACTTTGACAAGCTCACCCACTCCCAATATCGCAACAAGAAAGGATAGTGATCTCTCCTCACAAGTCAACAATGGAAGTCCTAATTCCAGCAGCATTTACCCTTTGGAATGTTCAGCTTTCAACCTCCCCTCCTCTGGCCCAAGGCCTGTATTTATAGTATTCTAGAGGAAGTTATTCAGTTTCAACATCAATGGGATACTCCCTCTTTTGGATGGGGTAGCTCCTCTCTTGATGGGATAAGTTCCTCTATCATAGGGATGCATGAACCATCTGGAGGCGCTCAATACACGTCAAACACTCTTCTAGAGAGCTCTAGAAGTGACCACAAGTAACTTTTTTAAGATGAAACCGCGCCTTTCGACCTTTACAGGGGTACGCACCCAACCTTTGGCTTACAGAGCGTACAAGTACGCAGGTACGTTGTGTTTGGAGTGCGTACACGCAGGCAAGGTAGAGAGAACCTGCGTACCCAGAGATAAACATGTTTTTAAGTGACTTTCTCTCTTTTTGAAGTTTTGACCTGAAGAGCAGAGGTATGAGGCTTGACAAGGAGGACAATATGACTATTGATGGAGCCATATTAACTGCAGATAGTCATGGTGACAAATTTCAGTGTAACAATGTTCCTATAATATTTTATTTTCCTTACATGAGGGTACCAATGTTGAGAAACATGGAATATTGAGTTACATTACTTCTCTTTTCTTATTTTGATTATGGCCTAGAGAAGGACTCAAAGGATATAAACTTTACCAATAGCCAACCTCCTCGCTTAAAATTTGGTGCAGTGAATGATGATTCTTTAAGATATTTTTTAATCAAGTATAAAAGACGAGTTTTTGGTGCCATCTCCACTACTAGTGAGCGTCCATAGCCCCAGTGGATTCCCCTAGGAATTATAAACGTTGTTTCACTACCAATGAGTGTCCATAGCCCTGACAAAGTTACTTGCATGTCTTGGCTACTTAGGAAACCATTATAAAGCCTTTGACATTTATTTTCATTCATTATTCTTTTATTTATTAGGCCCAGTTGGAAAGAAGGTGGATGAGTGGATCTTAAACACCAACCAGGGTGATCCCTTGAGAAACTTTAAAAACTACATGTTATAATCTTTTCTCCCTAACATCATTTCTCAAGCTTGAGTATTTATATTAGAATGGGATGTGACTAAGACTTCACAAGATTATTGAGGCTCTTCAACCAGATCGGTACTTGGATTAGTGTCCACATAGCATTGCCACTATTTGCATCATGTCCAACACATAGAAACTCTTGTATTATCTGTCAACAGAATTATTAGTTGTGATGTTCATGAACTTATCATGACAATGTATACAAATTCATGATCTGACCAGTGTCTTGGTAGAATGAGGTAGCTTGGCCAAAAGAGATTCTATGAAAGTGATCATATGGAGATATCGTTAGGTTTATTTATGTACAAAAAATGAAGTAAGGTTGAAATAAGATATAGAAGTAATGGAAAGAAATATAGTAAAACTGAAAAGGAAAGAAAGATGTTATATGTACAAGTAGCAACAGTTGATATCATTATCTAAATTAAATTTTAAGAATTGGACATTGGTAGGGATATTATTAGATTCTACCTCTAGGTTTTTAAGACGGTATGTACCTAGGACAAGTTTCCTAGTGATGATATAGAGACTGAGCTAAAAATATTAGAACTTGGTGTGTTTTCCTTTCTCTACATGGGGTTTGTCCCATTTGAGCACAAGGTCACCTACTTGGAAATATTTCTCACAAGCATATTTATTATCAAACCAACTATTTAATGCTTGTTGAGGAATGGAAAACTTATGTCTGGCCTTGGTTCTTTCTATGTTGAGGTTAAGAAAGGTGTCTACCTTATTTGTATAGCTAGGCATGATTGAGCTCAAGAGTCTTAGGCCAATTGTAGGGAACATAAAAATATATTTCTTAGCAGTATAGCCTCCTTACCATAAGCCAAAAAATATAGGTAGTTCCTACAGCTGCTTTAGGTGTTATCCAGCTTTCCCAGAAGACATTGGGTAGGTAATTATGTCAGTTTATATGTTGATCATCAATGGTTTGTTTTACGATATAGATCAAGTTTTTATTTTTGGACTCTACGAATCCATTTCCTTGTGGATAGTAGTTGGTAAAGTGTCTTAGGATCATGCTTTTATCTAATGAAAATTTAGTTAGTTTCAAAGATGAGAAATAAATATGTGGCATTATAAAAAACCAGAGAAATAGGAACGCCAATCTTAGTTATGATTTACTACTCCAAGAACTAGATGACCACTGGATCATTAATGGTAGTCAACGACACAACCTTTGTCCACCAAGTAAAGTAGTCAATGGATATCAATATTTATCAGTGTGGCCTGGATGAAAGAGGAAAAATATCACTGATATTCACATCCAATCCCCATTTCTGTAATGGTATTTTATTATTATTGGTTGCAAAGGGATAAAAGATCTCCTTTCACAACCATCACATTTCTCACAGAATAGAAAATTGTTGGCATAAGCATGTGAATCTTTGAAAATTGTTATCCAATACCCAAATTTAAGGATCTTATGTGTTTTTGTTTCACCAACAAAATGCCTGCCAGCTAGTCCATTATGCATTTAAAAAGAACCTTGTTAGCATCATTTTTTCCAAGTAGCGAAACAGAACTCCATTATAGTGTTTTCTGAAGAGCACTCCATTTACAAGGTGATAATTTGTAGATTTTAGTGTGATAGCTCTTCATTTCCTAGGATTTAAATTCATTTATATGGTACCTTGTTGTAGGTATTGTTTCAAATCATTGTACCATGAACTTTCATGCTAGAGAATGCAAGGATCTTTAGATAGATACATGAAGATTTCATTCGCCCAACCTTCTTCTTCATTATCAAGGCTAAGAGATTCTAAAGAGAGTCTACATAAGCCATGGCCTTTTATAGTATGAGTAAGATTGAAATCCATATCATATTCTTGTAGGGATGTCATCCAATTGCACCTTCTCTCCCCAAATTATTTCTAGACAAATAATGATCTTACAACAGGGTGAGGAAAAATTATCTTAACATGAATTTTAAGGATATAAATTTTGATATATTTAATTACTTTATAAATTGCATAGGCATGTTCATCGATATCTGGATAGTTTAGTTATAGACCATGTGTACATGCACTCATGAATGAAATTGACCTTTCGTCTCCTTGGTCATATTTTTGTGTGAGTATGACTACTATAGAGAAATTTGAGGCAAAAGTATGCAACGAGAATTCCTTATTGAAGTCCAGACTGTATAGAGAAATAGCATGAGGAATGGCATTTTTAACCTTACAAAAACGCCTCCTTTTCCATAGCAGTCCACTTGAATTATGTGTCTTTCTTGATCACTCATCATAAGGTCTTACTGATATGGGGAAATCTGAAACAAATCGCTTAACAAACTTGATCTTATCAAATAAGGAATGCATGTATTTCTTAATGTTGGGATAAGGAACCTGTGTATTTGTTTGGGTCTCTCAATATCAACAGATATACCTTGTTTTTATATTACATGTCTCAACAGGTTGCCTTCATCAACTACAAAAATGTTCTTAATGGGTTTGAGGCAGTGATCAAAGTGGAAATTGGTGGCTCTCCACCTTTTCCATCAAATCACCATTGTTAATATTTTTGTTATATTCTTGGTGGTATCCAAGCCTATGGTTTTGGTAAACCATGGTATCCACCCATGGTATTCAAGAGGTGAAAGAAAACAAAATAAAAATATATTTGTACAATTAGCTTTTACCATTTACAACTATTCATAAGTTTTTTACCCCAGTGATTTATGGTATTCACCTATGGTTTTTGTAACCCATGGTATTTACTCATGGTATTAGACATATGAAAAAAGTGCATGACTTTAAGTGAAATGACACCATAAATAATATAAATACATCCTTAACTATTGTAAAAGAATTAATCTTTTCTCATGATGTAGTCTTACTATATTTTTATCATTTAAAAATAACTAAATTATTTTCATATGAATTTACTCTACATTTTTTCTTTTATGCACTTGTGACATTTTTTATTGTCAATATTTTATCTCATTCCTAAGACAATTTGGATCAATGGTATTAGAGCAGCCTTCTCTTTATCCATTTTTATGTACATGTCCCCAATGAGGTTAGGATATAAGGATTTGGGGCTTAAAATACTTCAGCATTTGCAACGCCATCCTTGTTGACCCCAGTGAACTCCCATGGTGAAAGAAAATAAAGACAAGGGAGTAGGAAATCATATTAAATTGTTGGTCTAGGAAGCCCTCACATGACAAAGGGATGAGATGATGGATAATTTTTCCTGTATCCTTTGATGGATAACAATAACAAATGCATCTTCTTCAACATGTCACTTTGGAGGCACCACCCCCTTCAAGATACAAGTTAATTTTTATATTCCTATATTCGGAGGTCAGATAGATCCCCTTCAAGATACAAGTTAATTTGTATATTCCTATATTCGGAGGTCAGATAGATGTGGATGCTCTAGAAAAGTGGTTAAATATATTGGAAGGGTATTTCTCGGTCCACAATTTTTCCAATAGAAAAAATATTACCTTTTTGTTCCTTAAATTTGTCCCCTGTGTAAAGGATTGGTGGGAGACTTACCATGAGAAAAAGGCCATGAAGGAATTCACAATGTTTGCAGTCGCACCGACATAGGGCTATTTAAAGGATGCTATGAAGGAACAATATTACCCTATTGGAAGCTAAGAAGACCAGTACATTAGATGGACCACATTATGGCAAGAGAGGGACTAAACAATGTTGTAGTTCACAAATATATTCCATACTTTGCGCATTGAGATAGGTATCAAAGACTCCAAGAGACATATGGTGCTCAAATAATACGATGTTTTGCATAAATACATCCAAATAGAAATGGACTTTCTAAACATCTCTTTATTGGGTGCAACATACTAATATGTTGTCAAAATTGAGCAGAAATTTAAATAGAAGTGATAGTTTTGATCAAATACCTCACAGAAAAAGTAGGAAAAATGTAGCCCCAAACAAGAGAACAAAGGACGGAGGCAAAATGGACCACCCTAGGACAACCCATCTGAGCTGCAAACAAGTAAGGGTAATGAGAAGATGAAGAAAGACAAGGGAAAGTGGTGTGAATTCCATAAGAGTCATTAGCATAGCAATGATGAATATTGCTCAAAGCAGTCGTTGTTGGCCAAGATGAAAGCCTTAGAGTCAGAGGTAGGTTTTGACTTTAAATCAAATCTAGAAAAGGGGAAGTGAATCCTCGATGCAAAACCTAGTGCCACCATTTATATCACCAAGGTCCAACCAAGTGAGCCTGAACAATGGGAGGAAGGTCAGCACTTTTTTAACTTGTATGTGTGGATAAAGGGTGCTTCACTGCGCTTCATTATCGATGGTCAAAGTCAAAATAAACTCATCTTAGCATAGGTTTTCAGGTAGTTGACCTACTAACACACCACACCCATAACCATATACCATCGAGTGGCATGACAAGTGAGATATCTCTCTGATAATCAAAAATGTTGCCTACCCTATAACATCAAGCCCTTCAAGGATCAGGTATTGTGTGATATTTACCCCCTTGAAGTTTATGATGTTCTTGTAGGTAAACTATACTTGTGGAAGCATTGTATTGTATATTAATCTAGAACTTGCAATCTCATTATTACTTTGGTTAGATAATTATAAAGGATACCTAACGTAGCTCCTCCTACCTCCATTTCTTCAATCTCCACTAAGAAATGCAAGAAGGTCATCTCCTAGACTAGGAGATTCATATTCTTCCTTACTCAATTTCAAAGTGAGTATAAGGTTATGACCACATCGATGACCTCCATACATGATCCAGGTCCAGGTGTGACAAAGGACCCTTCCAAGAGCTTTTACTTTCGTGATGTGTTAAATTGCATTTTTTAAAAGAACATTAATGAATACATATGCATGTTGTAAAGAAGAGGAACATGACAATCATCAGCACATGAAAACATAAGTCATTGATAATGGAGTTCGTCCAGGAGGGACTACGTCTCCGGGCCCTGGTGTCAAGATGGTGTAGGCCGCTGCATTAAGTGTTGTCAATAGTAATGATGTACATAAGAGGTGATGTCATTATCATACTAGGAAAATTCCCTCACACAGGAGTGGCGCCATGAGATGTTCCACTACAGGAACTCTCAGTCAAAAAACTCCTATCAGGATGACACAAAAACTCATGCATGATGAGCATCCCACCAACATGGCATAAAAGGGATCTCAAAGAAAACATGCGTGACGACAACATGAGTATCCCATCAACATACAATAAAGGGATCTCAAAATACATGATGAATCATGACAACAAGTACATCACATAGACGATTTCGTGTCACATCAAGCAGGAATCATGAAAACAAGTAATAAACAAGATCCCACATCAAGCATCAAACAGGGATTTGTACAGCACAATGCATAGAAAAACAATTACATGAACACATTGCAGATACCTCACAACCAAGGGCCATCTGAAGAAACAGATGTCAAACTGCTGAAGTTGTTTGTGCCATCGATCTGACAGCATCAATCTTATGGGAATGGTTGCTCGCACATGAATGCTGACACCTACATTCCACTTAGAAAAGTAGTTGAAGAATGGAATGAGAAAATGAGAAATCTGAATGCACCATCAGATTTGTGGCATTGAATAGTGCAAAATCGACTGTCCAATTTTTGAATTCTGAGAAGTTGAGAATCTGGGGCTCAAGGAATCTTTTAGATTCCCCCTAGATTCCTCAAAGATTTTGATCCATGGGTGGACTGGAAATCTGCAACTCAAAAGGTTAATCTGACCTCACCATTGCGATCCCTACAGAAAACCGTGAAAAACGACTATAAACATGACTATATTCTGACATGGAGAAAAATTACCTCCTCGGGAAAATTTCAAGGATCATGGTTTCGCTCCCTATTTCTGCAATAGTCATGGTTCCACCTACATACTGGAAAATGGCCAAACAATGTAGAACTTTGATGGAGAAATGGACAGCACCATTGCATTTGTGGCATCGAGAAGTGTTGAAACCATATAAAATTTGTCAAAATCTAACAAAGTGAAAATTTGGCCCTCCTGCAAAACGTTGCCTCGAACTGTGTGCACTACCTCCTCCCCCTAGGTGCACTAATAAACTGCATGTTAAATAGAAAATGTGTTGACAGATTTCACAAGAAACCCATTGGCTGAGTTGGTTTGAGATCCAAATATTAGGGAGGAGGTCGGGCAGTCAAACCATGCCCCCTCCTTTCTTCATACATTGCAAAACAAAATAAATTTAAAATTAAGTTTTCAGTTGGGTTGGGCCCGCCTTGGGTGGCCCACCCACCATACCCACCTCCCTCTAGCCTATCATAATAAATGTTGTTTGTTTGTTTTGAGTGGGACAGTTGTAAGGTTTCATGGATCTGTGGGATCCGTGGTGTGGGGTGGCGGGGTCATGGCCGCCCACCCCGGTTTGTTTTGGTTTGGTTCCGTGGGAGGGGCTGGGGGTTGTGGCCCGCCCATCCACCATATAAATTTTGTTGTGTGAGAGTTGGGGTGGCGGAGTTGGTGGCCCGCCACCCTTTTTTTATATTTTTTTTTGTTAATAAAACAATAGGCCACTGGTAAAAATTCTGAATTTAAGGCAAAGGAGTCATTTTAATCGGGACACAAATTCACCCGGAATCTGGCCCAGGTTGGCCAGAATCTGGTGGTCGGGTTCTGTCCAAATTTTGGACTCCTTAAGCCTGCCTAGTCAACAAAAGTCAACCCAAATTTGACTTCTTCTAACTTCCTCATCTGGACTAGGATTGACGAACCGTTCACACCGCTGCGATCAGGACGACAAGATCTACGCTTTGGTCTTGGTTCGAGCATTATCCAAACATTTTGATTTTTTATCTTTCCTAAGTCTTCTTTGTCCTATGTGTGTCTCTGGAGCCACCTGCATCAATCCTCCCCACTGACGAGCCTTTGGTCCTCCAAAAGCATGAAAAATAATCTGCAACTTCTATGTACCTTGTCTGCATCACAAGCGTCCTAAAAGTTCTTGCTTCCATCTCCTTCACCTTTGTTCTACGAAGCCTTAAGCGATGAGCCGACACCTGCAACCTCTGCTACTTGTAGTACATTGTTTTTGAAATTACATGCTTAACTTTCATGACCAACTAATGACCCAAGCATCCCATACTTTCCACGAGTTTATAACACACACTCGATGGTCAAGTTTACATCAAGATGGAAACAATACCCCAACTATGACAACAAGGCCTACATATCATTGTTGCTTCAACAAGTGATGGAAAACACATCATCACTGCAACACATGATTTACAATAATAAGGTCATACACTATTGTCTTGACAAGTGATGGAAACACGACATCATTTTCACAATTTATCATGCAACTCAAAATAATATCAAACATCATTGTTGTTGAACAAGTGATGGAAACACATCATCACTTTTGCATTTTAAAATGCAATAAATGATTTACAAAAGCATGACCATGAAATGCTAACATATCTAGAAACCATTTTTCACTTATTAAGGTGAATGGGTTGCTTCCTTATGGTGCATTCGATGGTCGAACACTGCTTCACCTGGTTCATGCACCGACGCTTTGTCTTTAAGGCGCTGCTTTGGATGGAGCCTCCAACATGTGGCTCTTTGATGGCCACTTCTATTGCAATTATTGCAATAGGTTTTCTTCCTCCAGATCTGCTTAACATGTTTCTTTACCTTCTGTTGAGAGGGTCTTTCACACCTCATCCTTTTGTGCGTTGCCATTCTTTTCCGACACTTAGAAAATGTATGGTTATGTAATCCACAAAAGGTGCATGTTTTTCGATGCCATGTTCTTTGTTCATCATTAACAACATGATCATAATTGAAATGAACATTTGAGTGTCGAGACTGATTATAACTTTCCTTGTTGTCTCTGATGTCATTATGGTGATGAGAGCTTGTCTCAGCTCTTTCCTTGCCATGGAAACTCCCATGGGATGATGGGGATGTGTTCCGATCATTCTCTTTCCTCAATGATTTCGACGATGTCCTGGAAGAATTTGACACCTTCCAGCATTCTCCTTTGGTGTATCTCGAGCCTGCACATTGAGGTCTCTGCACAACCTCCAATGATTGAGTTATGCCTTAGTTATTAACACCAAGTTTTCCTTCCTCCTCATGCCTCGTCCTTGTAAGGAACCTCATGTTTGTCCCAGTAATTGGGATCTCCAAATCTCCAACAGAAAGCATACTATGTGAAGACGAAACCGAAAGGAAATCAACATGTTTTACCTCCTCTGTCGATTTGGAAAGATCTGATTAGGGATTCTCATCGTCTATTTTTGGTGTTCACTAGCTGCCTCAACGCATTCCCCAACTTCTTTTCTCACATACCCAAGTCCTGCCTGATGGGGTAATTCCTCCACTTTGATGGGGTTGACAATGCCTTGGCCATTAATGCCCAATCATTTCCCTTCATGCCCCATTTTCTTCAACAGTTTGGAGCCAATTCCTGTGGTATGATTTTCATAAACAACGAAATCATCATCAAGACACATACATGAATTCAGAGAATTACATTTTACCTCACATGGGTCACACTGCATCTTTTCCAAGGCCTCGTCCTTTTCTTGCAGCTGTCGTAGCAAACTTTGTTTTTCCTCTTTCTCTTCATGTAGACACATCTTCAATTCAACGTTCTCTGTTTGAATATTCTGCTTGTTGTGCTTCAGTTTTCCATGGCCTCTTCTGTGGCTTACAACTGAAGTTGCAATTGCTCCTTTTCCTCTATCTCTTTCTGTAGAGTTTCATACATTATTTCCACCCTTTTGGAAATGTTGAGCACGGTCTCATACATTTTTCATCCTCTGTCGCTACATGTTCCATCGTTAATGCTTGCAATTCACATCCATGCAAAGACCGTTGTGATACCACTTGATCTAGGTGCGGGAGTGAAAAAGGACCCTTCCAAGACCTTTTACATTTGTGATGTGTTAAATTGCATTTTTAAAAGAACATTAATGAATACATTTGCATGTTGTAAAGAAGAGGAATATGACAATCATCAGCACATGAAAACATAATCCGTTGATAATGGAGTTCACCTAGGAGGGACTATGTCTCCGGGCCCCGGTGTCAAGATGGTGTAGGCCACTACATTAAGTGATGTCAATAGTAATGATGTACATAAGAGGTGATGTCATTATCATACTAGGAAAATGCCCTCAGTCTGAAGGAGAAATGGATAGCACCATTGTGTTCGCGTCAAGAAGTGTTGAAACCATATAAAATTTGTCTAAATCTGACAAAGTGAAAATTCAGCCTTCCTGCAAAACACTGCCTCGAATTGCGTGCACTGCCTCCTCTCCCCTAGGCGCACTAATAAACTACGTGTTAAATAGAAAATGTGTTGACGGATTTCACAAGAAACCCGATGGCTAAGTTGGTTGAGATCCAAATATTAGGGAGGAGGTCAGGCAGTCAAACCCCGCCCCCTCCTTTTTTCATACATTACAAAACAGAATAAATTTAAAATTAAGTTTTCGGTTGGGCTGGACCCGCCTTGGGCGGCCCACCCACCGTACCCACCTCCCACTAGCCTGTCATAATAAATGTCGTTTGTTTGTTTTTAGTGGGACAGTTGTGAGGTTTCATGGATCCATGGGATCCATGGTGTGGGGTGGTGGAGTCATGGTTGCCCACCCCGGTTTGTTTTGGGTTGGTTGCATGGGAGGGGCTGGGGGTCGTGGACCGCCCCTCCACCATATAAATTTTGTTGTGTGAGTGTTGGGGTGGCGGGGTTGGTGGCCCACCACCCTTTTTTTATATTTTTTTATTGTTAATAAAACAATAGGCCACTGGTAAAAATTCTAAATTTAAGGCGAAGGAGTCATTTTAACCGGGACACAAATTTGCCCGAATCCGGCCAGGTTGGCTGGAATCCAGTGGCTAGGTTCTATCCAAAATGTGGCCTCCTTAAGCCTGCCCAGTCAGCAGAAATTCAACCCAAATTTAACTGCTTCTAACTTCCTCATTCGGACTAGAATTGACGAACCGTTCGCACCGTCACGATCAGGACAACGAGATCTATGCTTTGGTCCTAGTTCGAGCATAATCCAAACATTTTGATTTTTGAGCTTTCCTGAGTCCTCTTTGTCATGTGTGTGTCTCTGGAGCCACTTGGATCAATATAGGGCCTCTCCACACAGCAGAATCAAGTGGAAAAGGTCATGGAAGAGTATAAAGACACCTTCTCTTTACCCACTTGGGTACCTTTGCAATGTCAAGTCAAAAATTCAATTGATCTAACCTCTAATGCACCTCTTACATCCCAAAGAGGGATTAAAGTAGGGAAATACCACATCCTCAAGAAGGAAACAGACATCCACACTAATCACAAGTCTCCACAGTCCATGCAGACATAAGGAAAATTGCAAAATGATTGTCATCAAAAGTGGTCCACATACTTGCAGCAATTTCATCTCAACATCAAATATAAGACATGAAGAATCAATAGAATCATTAAATGCTTCAATTTACCTCCAATTGTAGCACTAACCATAGTTTTATGCTCTTGCATACATGAGTCCTTCAAGTGGGTCTAACTCCATGAGAGAAATCTTAACTTCGCTACCACTTACCAGATGTTCAGCATAGGCACAATCACCACTAACTTTCATCTTTAGGACAACTTGTTATGCCATTTGGTTCATATTTGTGTTTCTTCAAGCAAGTGTGAAAATTTTATTTGGGAATCTCACTACAGTCATATGGCATGACACTATGGCATGGAAAAGACAGTGATCATGCTACAAAAGCATTTTTATTAGTTGAAACTTCAACAAGATGCCAGAAAGTATATCAGGTCTTGCATTACCTATGTCATTGTTAAACTAGCCATTAAGAAGCAAGGCCTATACATATCCTCTACCTAATCTCGATAGGCCCTAGGAATCCATCTAAATGAACTACATGTATGGTCTTCCTTCAACCAAGCACGGTAATGACTTTATTTTTCTAGTTTTTGATCGATTATCTAAAATGACCATTTTGATAGCCTTCAAAAAGAATATCATAGTGAAGGCCACTTCCAATATCTTCCTTGAATGGGTGTGGGTACATTTTTGGATGCCACATACCATCATATCATATCAAGGTAGTGCATTCCAAAGGACATTTTTTTCAAGCCTCTGGTCATTGTTGGACACCAAGCTCACTAAACCCACTACCTTCCTCCCCCAAACTGATGGTCAAACCAATGTTGTCAACTATATTATTGTGTATATATAGCGCATGTATAAATCTAAGCATCCACGCACATGGGACAAAATTCTCCCATATGTTCAACTCAAAAAAATTAGATCCCTCCATAGCTCAACTAGCCACAACCCTTTTCATGTGGGCCTGAAATTTCAATCTTTAGGTCCTACTGATGTAGCACTACTCCTTATAGGAAGAATATTCCCATGCTTAATCTAAGGCCAAAAAGACTAGCACATTCATTGAGTAAATTTAGAATATCCGTCAATAGTTCCATGATATTATACATAAATCAAATACCAAGTACAAGAAATGTCATGATCAACATCAGGTGTCACACAAGTTTCAGGAGGGTGACAAGGTTTGGTTGCATTTACAGAAAGAGCACCTTGTAGGAACCCGTTGAAATCTTATTCCACTTTGCTATGGATCTCACACCATCACCAAGGTTGTAGGTTACAATGATTTTGAGCCAAGTATTCCCCCCTTACTTGGCTTACACCTAGTGTTTAATGTGTATCTCCTTCGGCCATATATTCCACCATTATTGGACACATCAGAGATAATAGAACACTTTACACTAGCATATCTCAACCCTAGTTATGTGGAACATTCAACCATTGATCAAATCATGAACACACATGTTAAGGGACCTACGAACAACAGATCTTGCTTTATCGGGTCCTCAAAGCAGGATGGCTCCTGCACCAATTCAAGTGGCTCACGCAGGGCCAAGTTCAGCCAAAGTTTCCCCATCTAATGGGGGCACTCAATGCAATGGGGACCATTGCTTCCTAAGGGGGGAGGACTAATCTAAGTGGAAATTGGTGGTTATCCATATTTTCCATCAAATCACCATGATCAATCTTTTTTTCCACTATTAGTGGTTTCCAAGCCCATGGTTTCGGTAAACCATGGTATCCACCCATGGTATTGGAGAGGTGGAAGAAAATAAAATAAAAATCTAATCTTACAATTATCTTTTACCATATGCAACTATTCATTGGTTTTTACCATAGTGATTTATGGTATTCACCCATGGTTTTTGTAAGCCATTGTATTGGACATATGATGAAAATGCATGACTCTAGGTGAAAAGGCACTGTAAATAATATAAATACATGCCTTCACTATTGTAAAAGCATTAAAAAAAATTTCAAGATGTAGTCCCATGATGTTTTGTATGATTTAAAAATAATTGAACTCTTTTCATATGACTTTACTCTACGTTATTTCTTTTATGCACTTGTGACAATTGTTTATTGTCAATATTTTGTCTTATTCCCCATATAGTATAAATCAGGGAGATCCCATATTTGCGACATGTTTCAAATAATTTTTTTCATGTGATGAGGATGACATATTCTTATTTTTGAATAGATGGTCACATCATCTGGATAAACCACCACACTATGTCCCATAAGACCCCTAAAATTCGTTGCTCTTTGGAAAGTGGCACCAGCGTTAATTAACCCAAAAGGCCTCTACCTATATGTGGAAGTATCTCATTTAGTTAAAAAAATATATTCTTAATTATGTCTTCATGAGCAATTAAGACCTTATTATATCCTGAAAAGTCATTGAGCAATGAAAACATTAATGATCCTAATACTTGTTGAAATATTTGTTCTAGGGAAGGTACATGGTAGTTGTCCTTGTCTAATGCTCTATTAAGGTTCTCAAATACATGCAAAGTCTTGTTTCTTAAAACTTTTTTCTAATTGGTACTAGATTGGAGACCCAAGTTGAATGCTTGACTTTAAAGATAATCCTAGCATCCATCACTTCTTCTTTAACTCCTTCTCTATGAGGGGTTTTAATGTGGGATGGAATTTGCACACTTTTTGTTGAAAATAATTGACACCCTCTTTAATTGGGATGAAATTTTAAATAATATGGGTGTCATGTCTTTATATCTTCAAACATCTAGGAAAAAACATATTTGTACCTAATAAAAATTTGAATATGTGTTTTTTTTGTTGGTGAATAACAAGTTCCTAGATTCAAGAATTTAGAATCCTTCTCAACTCCTAAATTAACCAGCTTATGCCTTAGAATGGGGTTGTGGGTTTTATGGTTGGTTGGTGGATGTAATATTCATTGTAGGTCAAAACAATTTTCAAGTGCCACCACCCCTTTGGGAAAATAATTACTATGTTATGCTTGTTTCCCTTGTTTCTCTTGCTTTTCATTTTTATCTTTGTCAATAATTGTGCCCTTAAGCATGTCTTCATTCATAAGGAATTGCATTATTAGTTCAACATCGTTAAACACTCACTAGTTAGTTATATTGTTAGGGACAACGAGTTTAAAAACTACCTCAACCAAAAAACCTTGACATGATGGTGTAAACCTAGCGACTGCATTCGCTAGAGTGTAAGTGGTTGCATTCATTGATCAAGGAATGGAAACAATGTTAAAAGCTTTAAAATGTGAAATCAATCTCCATATCTCTTGTTGGTATCCCTTTAAATGTGGATATAAATAATGAATAGTGATTCCTACCTTGTGTTCAATTATGTCTAAATCACCTAGATCTTTCAATGACTCTACATTCATATCAATGGCCTTTTTTAGCTTGAATATGAGCACTTCACTTTCTACAGTGTTATTGGTATAGTCTAATTATAGTTGGAAAGATATTAGGGTCTTCTGCTTTTGTGCATAAATTAAAATGCACTCTACACCAACTCCATCCTAGAATTTGTACAATTATCACTATCTATAGCTAATGTACAAGAATCATTATTACTAATTCATGATAATTGAAGGAGATTATACTGGGTTTCTACTAGAAAAAGTAGAAGGTTGGTTTGGTAACAGCCAATATCCATTTCCATAAATTAATTCCCCAAAGTGGAGTGCAAAAAAATTAATCAGTTCATTTGGATCATCTAGCTTAGTCACCATGTACTTCATGTGTGGATGCTCTACATCTACCTTAATTTGATTTCTCTTTCATTTGTAAAGTAGCCATGGGTGTAACCAATCTATAGTAAAATATCCATGTTACTTTTGTGACCAAACTCTACTCAACAATTGGTTGTACGCCTCAAGTATATCAGCCAATATTATATAAATCGCGTGATGGACCCTAGGTTTAGAAGATAACATGTTCAAAAGAATCTTCAACTCATCGATAACTTTAACCTCTATCTTGTCTAATTGAATGATCTTATTATTTGTATTTGTTAGGCTAGCATTGACCTTATTACAAACACAATGGAAAATAATGTTGGACAAATCACCCAAATCCACCAGACAATTATGAATATTATGATTAAAATTTTCAATTATCAAAAGGAAAGGTGAACTCTAGGATTTTGAGTGAGTGCCAATACCTATTGAAAATGCAACAAGAAAATCTTAATTTAATTTTGTCCTTGAATTAAATTAGGATTAAAATTGTAATTTCGCGTCTCATGACAACTTGTATTAGTTAACTAAGTTAATTTGACTTAGTTGGCTCAGTTAATTCGAGTTGATGGTCTAATTGGAGTCATGTAGAGTGTCTCCTACTTTATAGGAGCCCTTATTGATTTTATTTTGAGTTATAATTAATTAATTCAATTTAACTGAGTTAATGCCAATTAAACTAGTTCCAAATGTTGGAGGAACTAGTGGGAGGTATGGTAGTGTGGTGTTACTTGCAGTGTAGTATGGTGTTTCCTAGAGTGATCAACCAGTAAACTGATGATTCACTCATAAATAAATTAACATGTATGTCATATCTGAGAGTTACCTAGTTGAGATTGGAGTTCAGGCATAGTGTACTATGAGTTTTATAATCATCTAAATTGTATAGGTGGTGCATGTAGTCAAAGGAAGGCCTATGAGGATTGCGCAATTCCAATTGAGGAATTTCCCTAATTAATAGGGATCTAATTCCCAAGGAAAAAGTGCAAGGAAATAGGGACTTGGGCAAGCATAAAATTGGTTAAGGATTGGCCTGGGCTTGTCTAGGAAGCAGTGAAATGGATAGAGATAGAGTAGAGGTTGCTCGGGCTTCAGAAAAATATTGTAATATTATCATATTTTCTGACTAATGCAATATACATATAGCAGGGGTTTTTAGCTATGGCTTTCCCCAGGAAATCATTGTGTAATGTGTTGATTGAATTCCTTCTCTTGTATGATTCATGATTTCGCGATCGTTTAATTATTTTTGCCGATGAATAGAGTAGATTCAAGTCTTTTTTTTAGCATATTACATAAGAAATTTGAATCTACAAGGAATTTCTACATGGTATCAGAGCATAAATCACTTTAGAAGAGGAGAATATGAGTTTGACTTTTGCAGGTGAAATCAAATTCGTAGTATCATACTTCAAATCCAACAGGATGTTGTTCTATAGATTGAGACTTGAATATTCCCTTGAGGGTAGTTTGAACTATATTGCTTGGAAGGACAGGATGGAGGTGTTAGTGCTTGAAATTTCACCTTAGGCTGAAAAAGGTAAACTCCAAGGCAACATCAAACCACTTAGCCTCGTACCTAGCCCTACGGGGCAGGAGAGGGCTCTCTCCGGTCTATCTCGGCAAAGATCTTCAACAGGCAGAGATAACCAATAAAGAACACTTATTTTAGGCTAGTAAACTGATAAAAAAGGTTTGATTTGGGATTTTTAGGGTTTTGGTGGAAAATTGGGGAAAGGCAATTTTGGGTGCGGGGATTGGACACATTTTTCGCAGGGGGTTCTTTGGGGCGAGGTAGGAGACTGTATTGATGCCTTTGAAAGATTTGGATGGATGAGAATGACTGGTGAGGAGCTAAGGAGAGAAAGCAATCACCTTGAATTCTCCTTAAACAGCTGAAAACATTGATATTAAGCAAACTTAAAGGCAGAGCATAGCAACCATGAATTCTACCTTAACACTTCATTTGCCTAATTTGCAGAAGAAAAAGTAAGAAGATGATTCACATAACAAACTTACAAGTACAAAGAGAAACACACCATCAATACATGTAACCACAGGAATCCAAAAAAGGACTGCAAAACCCTAGTCTTTCTTCCTTTGCCAAAAATGCAGAGATACAATGAGTAATACAATAGAAGCTTTCTCCCTCAAGAGTCCAACCAATTCGAAACTGAGCACTAAAATCTAGGCAGTCAAAACAACTTGCCTCTATAAGCTAGGAAACCAATTCATTCATTAAATTTTTGCCTATTTCATGAATGAATCTTCTAGAAGAGATAAATAAGTGTCAAAGTATCATAAAATTACATCATTTACATCAAGGAGGATCAAAATCCACTCCAAAAAGTCAAACCTAGTCAAAACTGCGTTTTGCTGAGCTGTAGGTGCATTTCTGTGAAAATAGCCTGATGCGTAGTGCCCTGAATCTCAACGCGTAGCGCGCCTTTGGGCATGCTTTTGAGGCACTTTCCGGTGTCCAAATGAGGCAAAAGTGGGCTTGTTGGAAAGGTATGGATGTCTACTTTCCAACCCAAGTGGAATTTCTGAATTTGGTGACCATTTGCCCTTCCCAAATTGCAATCTCCCAAGACTGCTTCCTGTGTGTCCAAAAAGTGGCAGAAAGTCATTTTTTTCTTGTTTTTTGACCTTCTAGAGGCTCAAAACTTGGTGAAATTTCTTGGAAATTGCTGAGCAAGTGTATTTTTGCATGACAAATCCAAAAATGTTGAGTTTTCATGAAAAGGAGTTGCCCATCTTCAGGGTAGCGTGCGGCGCGCTACGCGTTGGGGAAGAAAACCTGTTTTTTGCCCAAAAAATTCACAAATGACCAAAAATACTCAAAAAAAATTTAAATCTATGCAGAAGGTAAGTCATTTAGCACCATGCTCCTTCAAGGAAGCCTCAGCCTCTGGTGTTGACTCACGGTCATCACTTTGCTCATAGTCTGTTTCGGTTTCTGACATAGTTTCAAGAGCAAAATGGCTGAAATGTACTGCTGCTTCTGCTCAAATGACCTGTTGTTTTGACTGTTTGAATGCTGCTCCAAGGGGACAAAAGACACAAGGGAGATGTTAGGGAGGGGGACTTTTGAGGGGATTTATGGAATATATATATAAAAGGGAATTTAGGGAAAGAATTGTGACATATACATCATCACATAATCATAATTTGCAGGGGTTTGATAGGAGGTAGGGTTTTAGGGAGATTTTATTGAATTTTAGGGATAGGGGTAGGGTTTTAGGGCTTTTGATATTTTTTTTACGGAAATTGTGTGAAAGTGACAAGGGAAGTGATAATGGGAATGTGGGGAAATGAGGGAGTGAAAAAGATGACCTTGGGCAACGAACTCAAAACCCTAGCTTCACTTGCACTTTGAAATTTTTAAACATAATATATATGAATTTCATGCTTCACACTTGATGGAATTTGACATATTTTCCATGCTCATTTTTCTTTAGCAAGCAAAAAACATTGATGACTTGAGGCCTACCTGTAAAACTTAAGAGATTTGAGGTCGTTTTGAAGCTTGTTGGCAATTTGTTGTAGGTGAAACCCAACGCGTAGCGCGCGGGTTCTGATGCGTAGTGCCCGTGCTACGTGTCGCACCAGTGCTTTTTAACGCTGGCGCTTCTTCCCTGATGCGTAGCGCGCATGCCCTGATGCGTAGCGCGCGGGCTCTGTTTCTCAATTTGCCCAGTTTCACACTAAATCGCCTTTCACACTTGCTCTTGGAGTCTTGGAGTTAAATGAATTGCAAAATGAGGAGAGAGGGGCTTTTATAAGCTTGATTTAAATTAATTTCCCCTCAAACCCACTTTATAATGTTTATGCAATGACACTTTTTAAAACTAATTGCTGCTGACTTGTGGTCTCCTTTTTGTCATGAAATTGGTTGAAATGATGCTTTTTCTTGAAAATTTTTGCAGGGATAGCTTCTGAGGAGTCTTGGCAAAGGAGACCAAGGCTGTGTGCCAACTTTCGGAGAGTTTGAATTTTTTTACAAATTTTTACAAAAATGAGAAAATGACCTTGCCTTCAAAAACAGAGTTTTTGAACTCAAGGTAAAAATTAGCTATACAATATGAAATCGTCTGAAGTGATGCTTTGATGGACATCCCTCTGGCCTGCTGGGCATTTATTGACCTTAAAAGACATGACCTCAAAATACATTACCTCAAAAGACAAAATTGGACTAAACCCTAGACCTAGGACCTTGATTTCAAAACAATACCAATGACCTTGTAAGGAATTTATTGACTGAAACAAACTTAATCCAGCAGTGACAAGAGGGGAATAAAAGACACAAGCTCCTCCATCAGGGTTATGGCATGCCTAATGGAATGCAATAAGATGACACTGATGAGACACCTACTTATGCAAATGGAAAGAGGCTTTGATCGCTGATGGAGGCTACTAGACCGACTTAACATTGCTCTATGGGGATGGTATCTCTTGGAGGTGCCAAGAACGACAGATCTTGGAGAGCAACAGCGCCTTATCATTGGGAATGGGAGTCAAAAACTCAAACTAAAATGATGACTGAAAACTGATGACTTGACGACACAAATTGACTCTCACTCAACTAAGAACTAACTCGATACTTAAACACAACCGACAAACTGGAAATGATGCTCAAAGTGGAGCTTATTCATCACAACCTACTCTAACAGTTTCATTCATCACCTTCTCAAGCGAAATGAAACAACCAGTGCAACCAGGTAAGTATCCTGTTTGCTGTTCGAATTTTCTGCAAGTGCTCACTCATGGACAACAAGAGAGAACTACTGAAAGGAAACTCCCATGACAACTTGGAAACAGATCTGTTGAATGATATGAATTCTCTATCCACCTCCAAAAACACTGCATAAGGATCTTGAAGTTCAAGCTCACTGGAACTTAGCTCATCCAATGGATTACTTCTCTTTTCCTCATACCATGAATGCAAACTTTGATCTGAGCCTTGTGACGAGACCTCTGTTGAAAATGACAAAGTAACTGGCTACCGGATTAAATTCATATCAGCACATGTTTCAAGCTCACATGTAGTCAATGGAGAGAAACTTTGACTGCAAACCTCATCCAACACACGTGCAATAGGATCATGAAAAACTTGAAAAGACTGCTGTAATGTATCCATTGAAAATGTATGACATCCTTCTAGCTGTTCATCTTTTTCTTGAGAGATTTTACGAAGATTCTACCTTATAAACTGAAATGCTTCGAAACAAAAGGGTATAGAATCTTCCTGCATCATCAAATCATGTATTTCATCTTCCACACCTTCATCTGTAATCTGACCTTCAATTTCATTTGGTGGCTGCAAATCTGATGCTACAGGCTGCTCAAGAATTTTTTTATTTGTCTC
>APFE031017514.1:200003-234894 GCA_000404065.3 Pinus taeda
AAAAATCAAGCTGGTAGTCCCGGTTTTGGGATCCAAGGGAAAATCTCTGTGCATATGTGTTTTTATGTGTTATGCTCTCGCATTGTTTATTTTTCTGTGATTTAGAATTCGTACGGAGGTAATTTCTATGCAGGGTTAAAACCTACAGAAGCTACTTCAGAGAGGGTGGATCAGATGTGGGCCACGTATCCTTATTTGTTTATTGGTTGAGGCAAAGTAGCTTGATATGGTGGTTTGGTATTTGCTTATGGTGGTTTGGTATTTGCTTTATGGCGGTTTGGTATATGCTTTATGATGGTTTGGTATTTGCTTTATGGTGGTTGATACATGCTTTATGATGGTTTGATGTATGTTATATGATGTTTTTATATATGCTTAGACATGGTGTGTAGTATATCTTTTGATATGTGCTTTGTTATATGATTTGACATATGTTTTGGTATCTATATTTTGATGATGTTGTTATATGTACACTCGGGTATGGATGTAAATATCATAACGAGCTATGTTATAAATCTCCACTATGTGTTATGGGTGTCATGCTTTTATGATATCATATGGTTATGTTATCATGATGTTGTGATGTTATATGAGTTGGCACTCAGCAAGATGATCATTGTAAATACAGTAATGAGTTATGTTATAAAGCTCCAATATGCGGTATGTTGTCATGTTGTCATGATGTTTTTCTCTTGAGCAGATCCTTCATTGTAAATACTGCATCAAGATGTGTTATAAATATCCATGAGAAATATGTCTTATTTTACCAGGTTGTTGAGGTGTATGTGTGATTGAACACTGAGGATGGTGTCCCCCAAGGGAGAGAGTTCTGTAACAGCCCTGGTGAAAATTCTATGTAATAAAAGTTAAAAACAATAACCATGGATGAATGGGACACTTATTCCAAGCTGAATGTTGGGCAAGACATCCTAGGGGGTGTTCATTTGGTTGTTTATGGCTAAGGAAATCGGAAAAGGCAATGGCTAAGGCTTTGGAAAGGAAAAATGGTATTTTTGGCACAATTATTTATGAAAATAATGGAAATTAGAAGAAAACGGAGGTGAAAGGTTGCAGTTGCATGTGAGGAGGAAAATGAAGGAAAATATTGGAAAATGAAGAAAATAGAGGCCTCATTCATAAAAAGGCTTATGAGGATCAGTTGGTAACATTTTATCAGTTTATCTTTGGAGCTCTTTAATTATTCTCTCTCTCTCTCATACTCTTGGACACTTAGAGCTTTCTTGGAGCACTTTGGAATTGGAGCAAGAAAGGCAAAGAAGGCAAAAGGAAACAAAGATCAAGTGGGGAAAGGCAGGATCAAGCAGCTACAGTAGGATTCATTGTAGGTATCAACTTGCATGTGTGTTTTCCTTGCTAGATTTGGCATGCATGGTATTGCATGTGGTTCTTTTCTATCATTGCATGGGTTTTTCCAGGTGTAACAATGTTTTTTAGCCTAGCCTTGCCATTTCTGGATATCCATGATGTGATGGGGTTCTCATGCTTGGTTGAGCTGGATTGCCAGATGGATTCAAAGTTGAGTGAGGTGGATCTTCGAAATGATAGAACAGATGGCCTAATAACCCTTGGATTGTACTATGGGTTGCAGTAAATCCAGATTTTGTGTTACTTCGAATGGCCTAGGAACCCTTGCTGGTGAATGGCAGGATATACGGTAAATCCTAGAGGTGGTTTGCTCTCTGTTGGGCCTAGTAATCCTGGGTTTTGGATATGAGGTAAAGCCTGGAGAGTGGGTCTTGGTTTAGGGCCTAGTGATCTGGGTTTGGATTGTGGTAAAGCCTAAGAGACTAGGAGACAGGAAAATTTCTCACGGTGTAGGTGGAGAAATCCAGTGGCATACATGTTTGTTTTCCCTAGTGATCGGGTGGAGATCATGGTAAATCCTGTTATGATGTGTTCATTGTATTAGCCTAGTGATCTGAGATGGAAAACTGTAAAGCCTAGTTTTTATTGATGAGGGTGAGGTGGTTTAGCGTCGGTACACCATGGTTGAGTTCTTTTGATTTGAGTCTCACATTCATGCTTGGAATATGGCATGGGAGTGAATGGCTGAAGAGAGATTTGGCTCAGCCATTCTATGTTCAGGTGGAACTTAGTAGTCCCATCTCTGGTTGGTTTATTGCATTCATTAATGAGAAATTCATTCCATTGATTTTCATGTGGAAATTTACTAGTGTATATATGGATTTGATGACTGATATGTCTATGGTATTTATGTTCCTATTATGCTAGTTATATTTACATTTTGTTACAGCAGCTATGCATGGCTCTCAGCATATTTTTACTTGTATTTGAGTGGATATGGTATCTATGACCTAATAAGTGATCAGGCAGCAAATCGCATGAGGGAACAATGGTTCATAGAAATTCTCAGATAAGTATGAGATCTCTACACTTAATTCTGTTGTTTACACATGTAGGCTACATGTTGACAATATGTTTGATGAAATGCATGCCATGGCTAGTAGGGGTATGGTTAAGGTATTGATCAACTTATTGCTTTTGCATCATTGTTTCCCTATACTTTACTTGACTTTGAGCTTTCATTCCATCCTGGGAATTGGCCTGGGCTCTGGGCCTAAAAAAGTGGCTTAAATCTTGGGGTCATTGGCATAGAAATGGCAACTTTAGTCCATAGTCACTGGCAAGCAATCCTATGAGAGAAAATTTAGGTCTTTGGCGACTCCAGTGCCCATAGCATGAGAGCAACTATGGCCTCAGAGGTCTAGAACAGTAGTGGGGCCCAGGGACAGGCTATCTAAGGTGTTGAATTGTCTCCTGAGGGGTTTTTTGATGGCGTTGGATGACTGTGTATGAGGTTCTTTTGATTCCAATTCCTTAAGGTCACATAGGAGGTTGAATCTGATCATAGTAGCCTCTCATCTCATGTTTACCCTGGTTGGCATGGTTACTTGGGTGAATGTGGGAGGAGGGTGTTACAATCCCATTCCAAATCAAATTCCAGTCAGGGCGGCAAGAAAAAGGACATGTCGAAGATTAAATTTTTTCACTATCATGAGCTGGGAAATTATGCCACGAAGTTTCACACAAGAAGGCCAGTAAGAATCCCTCAAGAGGAGCAACAAGTGAATTTCTTGCTTCACAATTCGAGCTAGATTCCACTGTCATCGCCTGCATGGTGACATCGGTGATGGCTAGTGTGTGGTATTTGGATAGTGGAGCCTCATTCCATATGACTAGCAACAAAGAATTATTCAGTGAATTGGAGGAGAAGGATCTCCAGATGCACATAAAAATGGGAGATTATGGGAACTATAGCGTGACCAGCATCGGTACTATTACCTTTCAAAGGGAGTTTGGTTCTCCTCTCACATTAAAAGATCTCATGTATGTTCCGGGTCTAGAGAAGAATTTGGCTTAAGTTGTCATGTTGGAGGACCATGGTTAAGATGTGATATTTAGCAAAGGAAAGGCTTTCCTTCATCACATAGCTTTAGGACAAGTGAAGAAGTTCGGGGTTCAGGAGAAGAACCTCTACAAATTGGATGTAGAAGATTATGCTACTTAAAGCTCAAAAGCAGAGGAGGTGCAGAGCTGAGACATCAGTGAGTAGTGGCATAGAAGATTGGGTCACTTGCACCACGGAGCTTTGAATATCATGCAACAAATTTCTACAGGACTTCCCAAGGGTACACTAGAGCAGAGAGACACATGCAAAGGGTGTACGTTAGGGAAGTACATTGAATCTACCTTTCCTAATGAGGACAATCGAGCGCAAGCGATCCTTGAAAGAGTTCACCCAGATGTGTGTGCATTGTTCTCGACACCGTCCATGGCCAAGCACAGGTATTATGTAATATTTGTAGATGATTTTCCTCGTAAGTGTTGGATTTTCTTCATGTAGAAGAAAGATCAGGCATTCTCTAGATTTTGTGAATTTAAAGCACTTGTTGAGAAAGATATAGGCATGAAAGTTAAATATCTTAGGAGTGATAACAGTGGAGAATATGTGTCGAATGAATTCAAGAAATTCTGTGCATCAGAAGGAATTCGATGGGAGTTAATAGCACCCCATAAACCACAGTAGAATGGGGTGGCTGAAAGGAAGAATAGAAGTATTGTGGGAGTTGCACGGGGGATGTTACATGATCAGGGCCTACAATTGCACTTGTGGGCTGAAGAATGAAACACAGTTGTATATGTGCAAAACAGGAGTCCTCATCGAATTCTCAGGATTAGTACACCAGAAGAAGCTTTTTCAAGTAAGAAACCATATGTGGCACACTTCAGAATCTTTGGTTCATCATTTTACTTTCATGTTACCGAGGATGCATGGAAAAAGATAGAGCCAATAGCTGAGTTGGGCATATTTGTGGGGTACACTAATACACCTCACAAGATGACAGTGGTTCGTAGAGGTGAGGTTCGATGAAGACAAGGCCATGATATGTTCCCTTGAGAGGGAGCTTCAGTTGCATGGAGAAGAGGATATTTTATCTCCAAAGGAAGAACCAAAATATGATGTGGAGCAGCCACATGCATAGGAGCAGAGAGTGGAAACACCCACTCATGTAGAGACTTCTATAGATAGGAGGAAGTGCACCCAAAAGGCTGACAAATTGATGCATGATGCTAGAGAGAATGTGGGAGCACCCACATCATAGCGCAGGAAGAGGAGTTCACCAGATCAATACACTGGCTATATGGCTCTGATGAGCGAGAGTGTAAATATTGAGCCATCCTCATTCGAGGAAGCAGTGCAGAAACCAGTGTGGGTGGTTGCCATGGTTGAGGAGTATGACTACATTATTAGAAATAGTGTTTTGGAAGTGGTCCGAAGACCAGAAGACAAGTTAGTGGTGAGTTCCAGATGGCTTTACAAGGTAAAGTAAACAGAAAATGGGAGTGTGGAGAAACATAAGGCCATATTTGTAGCTAGAGGGTTCTCCCAGGTTAAGGGAATTGATTACAAGGAGACCTTTGCTCCAGTAGCAAGGTACGCTTCAATCAGATTTGTTCTAGCACTTTCAGCGCAGATGGGATGGAAGATACATTATATGGATGTGAAGACGGCATTCCTCAACAATGTGATTGAGGAATAGGTGTACATTGAGCAGCCGGAAGGATTTGAGACCTTCAACAGAGAGTTGCATGTGTGCATACTCAAGAGAGCATTGTATGGATTGAAAGAAGCACCACGTGCTTGGTACACCAAGATTGACAGTTATTTCATGGTTAGGCTTCACCAAAAGTGAAGCAGATGCAAGCCTTCACTATATTGTGGTTGAAGGTAGATTTTTTATTATAGTATTATATGTCAATGATTTAATTCTAACAGTTGATGAGAAGTTGGTAAAATCTTGGAAAGAGGATCTTGCAAGAGAATTTGAGATGAAGGACCTGGGGCTCATGCATTATTTCCTTGGTATGGAAGTATGGCAAGGAGATGAGGAATTGTTTGTCTCTTGAGGAAAGTATGTCATTGAGATACTGAAGAACTTCCACGTGGAGAAAAACAAACCCATGGAGACTCCTCTAGCAGGGAATTGGAGGAAGGAATATGTTGCTTCAAGTGAAGTAGTGGAGGCTACTATTCACAAGCAGCTTGTGGGTTCACTTATGTATTTGGTGAACACATGACCAGACATATGTTTTGCAGTTAACCAGCTTAGTCAAGCAGGTTATTCAAACCAAACTCTATTGGAAGGAAGTTAAACATGTGTTGAGATACCTCAGAGGCACCTCTCTATTTGGTCTTTGATACAGACGGATAGAGGGAGTGAAGCTTCAAGGCTTTTGAGATGCAAATTAGACAGGGAGTCCATTTGACAAGAAGAGCACATTAGGGGGAATCTTCAGTATTGGGTTGGCAACAGTTTCTTAGTACAACAGGAAACAGAGATCAGTTGCACTCAGTTCGTCAGAAGCAGAGTACATGCCTGCTAGTCTAGCATCTTGTGAGGCTATCTGGATGAGGAAGATCCTTGTTGGGTTATTTGGTCAGCAAATGGACCCTACAATGATTTACTATTATAATCAGAGTTATATCAAACTCTATGAGAATCCAGTTTTTCATGATAGATCTAAGCATATCGACATTCATTATCACCATCTACAAGATTGTGTGCAGAGGAGAATCATGTTGTTGGAGTACATTCCTACAGAAGAACAGGATGCAGATATTTTGGCAAAGGCATTGTCAAGATGAAAATTCGATTTTCATAGAGGCAAGATCGAGGTAGCAGATAATCCCTTTCTTGTTGAGAGGGAGTGCTAAAAATGCAACAAGAAAATCCTAATTTAATTTTGTCCTTGAATTAAATTAGGAATAAAATTGTAATTCCACATCTCAAGACAACTTGTATTAGTTAACTAAGTTAATTCGACTTAGTTGGCTAAGTTAATTCGAATTGAGTATCTAACTTGAGTCATGTAGAGTGTATCCTACTTTATAGGAGCCCTAATTGAGTTTATTTTGAGTTGTAATTAATTAATTTAGTTTAACAGAGTTAAAATCAGTTAAATTGGTTCCAACTCTTGGAGGAACTAGTAGTGTGGTGTTGCCTACTGTGTAGTGTGGTGATGCCTGCAGTGATCAACCGGTAAACTAATTATTCACTCATAAATAACTCATGCATGTCAGAGTTGAGAGTTACCCAGTTGATATTGGAGTTCAGGGACAATGTACTATCAGTTGTATAATCATCTAAATTGTACAAGTGGTGCATGTAGTTAGAGGAAGGCCTATCAAGATTGCACAATTCCAATTGAGGAAATTCCCTAATTAATGGGCTAATTCCCAAGGAAACGACACAATGAAATAGGGACTTGGGAAACCATAAAATTGGTTAAGTATTAGCCTGTGCATGTCTAGGAAGAAGTGAGACAGATAGAGATAATGAAGAGGTTTCTCGGGCTTGAGAAAAGCATTGTAATATTCTCATATTTTTTTACTAATGCAATATACATATACCATGGGTTTTTAGTTGTGGCTTTCCCTAGGAAATCATTGTGTAATGTGTTGATTGAATTCTTTCTCTTGCATGCTTCATGATTTCACGATCGTTTAATTGTTTCTGCTAATGAGTAGAGTACATTCAAGTCTTTTGTTTTAGCATATTACATAAGCAGTTTGAATCTACAAGGAATTTCTACAATACCAACAACATTCATAATATCTTTCATGGAATTTGTGTTATTTTGAGTTAGGGTATTAGTCTTCCCTAAATTTATGAAATTTGAAGCTAGATTTGACTTGGATGAAGAAGACTTAAAAATATCATTATATTTTTTCTTTATTGTGGTAGGTTATAAAGATTGTACAGAGAAATATTAGTTCTAGTCTTCTTCATGTTATCAATCACAATATACCCAAGGATCTGCCATCACTAGAAGTAGGAGGCTGATTTGTGCTAAGGTAGGTGACTTGGTGTTCTATGTAGGATCTACAAGCTACTTGGTATTTTATAAAGAATTAGGGTCTATACGGAAAGAAAACTTAATAATTTTAACATTGTTCTAAGGTGGAAGCATTTATTTGAGCAAGGACCTACGTTTGGTAGGAGGCAAAGTGTCAAGTGTTGGACACTTGCTACGAAGATTATAATCCTTTTGGTTTGGAAAAGTGACTTGTGTTTCTCCCACTTAAAATTACCCAATTGTTTACGTATATGTAACCGCCACCCAATATGATGAGGACATGGTTGACTATTCAATCGCTTTCCATTTTACCGTACAAGGTTCAACTTCAACTTTCTCATTTTATTCGTCAAAAAATAATTATTGCTAAAGAAGCTAATTGATGACCATGGTCATAGAATTAATCCATTGTGGGCACCTCTTCTCAAAATGGCTCGCCTAATGGAATGAACACAAAGTATCCATACCTAACTTGTCTAGAATTAGATTTACACTACAGCTTTTAGCAGGCTTTCACATATTGTTTGCCCATTTTTGGAAAGGTTTGAAAGGGATGTGTCCTAATGAGCTTTCCCCTAAAATTTCCTTTAGCTTCACCACTTCATTTAATAGTTTCTTAATAATTTTAAACATATTGTCCAAATATATGTCATATCTCTTTTCTAGTTTCGATAGTTATAGAGGCTTCTTCCCATTGACCTTCATTTCTTCTTTAGTAGAGTTTCAAGTTAGTGATAACATTTCCCTCTCCAACATAAATATTTTATTGAAGTTATCATCTAGTGTGGTATTTCTACAGTATTCAGAAATATGGCTATGGAAAAATTAAGAGTTGAAGTATAATATTCAATTGCCATAGTGTCAAAAGGTTTAGAATCGGCGGGAATTTTACTCAACATAGTAGTGAAATGTTGGTTGAAGTTTCCAACATTCTCATTCTTATCCATTCTCATTGCAATGAATTCTTAAGGAGAATGGCTAGAGACTTTTCTTCTCCAAATTTACCTAAGAAGGCTCTCTCAAAAATATCACATCCTATTATTGAAGCAGTTCAAAGATTGTAGTACTAGATGCTAGCTTTATTCTCAAATGTATGTAGAAATAACTTGCAAACCACATCTTCATGTTTCACATCTATAAGGCTCAATGCTAAATATAAATTATTGATATGATCACAGGAAGTAACACCTTTTTCTGGGTCAAATTTTGGCATAAGCGTTTTTAGGGCGCCTGGGAAGAGGATGGAATGGGGCTGCAAATTAAGTGCCCCTTGTGATAACCATCTAGGTGGATGTTGACCTACCATTTTGTAAGTGTGATATTCTTCTTCTTCAAAATTTGAAGAAAGTTCAAATAAATCATGATGAGTAGCGTGAGGAGAACTAAGTGGGTTGAGGTAGTTTGGATCAAAAGGTTCTTTGATAGACTCAACTAAAAAATCCTTTCTTGTGAGAGGTATTCTAGTGGATTTTCATCTTGGGAGGGAGGGAGCTATAGGAAGTTGTCTAATTTATTTAGCAAAAGAACGGGTAATGCATCAAAATGTTATTATGTTAGAGAAAGGAATAAAATGTGATTGTTCTTCAGGGGTAGAAACAAAGTGTTCGGGCTTAGAGGGAATGTATTTATAGCTTGACTCCATTTTCGTATGGTATGGAAATGTCAAAGGGGCATAAGGTTGGTGGGTGGGAACTTTGTCTCCAGGGATATATGAATGGTATAATCGAGAGATCCTACCATCGATGCAATTCATGGCCCTCCTTCTAGCACTAAAAATTATTGACGAAGAAAAATGTGTTAGAAACAATTAGGGGTTCTCTCCAGTATGAGGTACCAACTAAACCTCACATTTTTTGGAATAAGACACCCATCTGGATTCTATCCCAATAACCATTCTTGGTTTCAAGAATGTTGTGATATATGGTGGATCGTCATAGTAGGGGTATGTTGATTTCTAAGCTAAATCTAGCTAAAGTTGACCTGAACTTAAACATGAACACAACAAATTACAGATATAACCATAAATACAGAGATGTAGTAGAAATATCACTTCATTTCATTAATATCAAATACTGAAATATGCTTACAAACATAATGGAAATAAGACTAGCTCGGGCGATGGTAGCTTATCTCTGAGAAGAGATGTGGCAGCTACATGCCTCTAAACTGTGTTACAATGAGGCTCGAAGGCCTATTTATTATTGAGAAATAATGGAAAACCCTAAACATCCAAAAACCTAACCCTAGGAGATGAAGCGCCAAAACTATGGGCCCTGTTTGGGTAAGTTGGTACATCAACTTCCCGGGGTCGTAACTTTTGCATATGATTTCCGTTTGATGCGCACAACAGCTCGTTAGAAAGATATATCTGAGGACTACAACTTTCATGTGGCCAAAATTAGTTATTCATCTCTGTTGGTCATGGTTTTCCAAAAAAACTTCGTTTAGGGCCTCAAAATGACTCCGGAGGTTCAGGACCCGAAAAATTGCCAAAAATAGTAAATTAAGGAAACTAAAAAACTAAAAGAGGCAATGATGGGAGTCCAAATGGAATAGGTGGGTGGCCACCAATATCCACCTGGATCAGTCCTCCCCCATTAGGAATCAATGGTCCCCATTGTGCTAAGTGCCTCCATGATATGGGAAACTTCTGCTAAATTTGGTCCTTGGTGAGCCACTTCCCTTGGTGCAAGAGTTGGCCAGCTTTGACAACCTAATATAGTTGGATCTTCTGCTGGCTAGTGTACTTGACTTGTGTGTCCATAATCCAATGATTTGTGGCCTATTCCATGTAGTCTGGGTTTAACTCTGTTGGTGTGCTTTGTTCTGCAATGTCTAATGTGTCTAGTGATGGTGGGAAGTATGATCGAAGGTGGCTCACATTGAACACTGGGTGCAGGCCAGGAATTGGGGAATGCTGAGCTCAAAAGAATATTCTCCTGCAGCCTTGGTAATGGTGTAAGGACCATATCAGAGTGGTTTGAGCTTCCGATGGGCTTCGGTAAGGTGTTCTTTCTGCAAATGCAACCAAACTTTGTTGCCCACATGAAACTTATGTGGCACCCGATGTTGATCATGTCACTGCGTGTACTTGCCATTTGACTTCTCCAAGATGTCGTGAACCTGTTGGCAGATGTGTTGGACGTGTTCAATAAATTTGGTCGATTTATCAGCCTCAGACAATACATGTGTGGATTATTTCAATCAATCAGAAACAATGGTTGAAATCCTAGACCCACTTGAAAGGGACTGCAATCAGTCAAGTTATGGAGAGTTGTATTATAATTGTGTTGCACATTGGGAAGACTATCATCCCAAGTTCATGGATGCTTTGATTTGTACATGTGGATTATGTACAATATCATCCTATTAATGACCTTTGTCTAGCCATCAGTCTAGGGATGGAAGGCAGTCGACCTAGTGAGCTTGGTGTACAATAGTGTCCAAAGGCTTGACCAGAATGTGCTTAGGAACCTACTATCTTGATCTAATATAATGGTCTATGGGATCCCAAAATGTACCCATACTCATTCAAAGAAGAGTTTGGAATTTTCGTCTATTGTGATACCCTTCTTGCAGGCCACCAATATAGCCATCTTAGAAATCTGTCCACAACCACAAATACATAGTTATTACTATATTTGGTAGAAGGGAAGCCAGACATATAGTCCATGGAGATGGATTCCCATGGCTGGTTGGGAGTAGGTAGCGGAGTGTACAGGCATTTCTTCTTGATGGTTGGCTTGGATATGGTGCAGGCAGTGCAGGATCCAATATATTTCCCAACGTCCAGTCAAAGTATGGGCCAATAAAAGTACTTTTGTAGTACAGCCACAATTTTCTCCACACCAAAGTGTCCTACAACCCAACTGTAGTGCACCTCCCAAATCATCTTGGCACGCTCACTTGAAGAAACACAAAGGTGGCCCAGGTAGCATAATAACGCATCCTCGATGTGGAAATTGATTTCCATCTACTAGCATCTAGTATGTGGAGGTGAAATCTCGATCATTTTTGTATATTTGTGGCCATCCAGAGATATCGTGGCCACAAGAGTTGAGAAAAGTAGTCAGTGTTGCAATTGGGGGTTAGTTGAGGTAGTCTTCAACATTATTAGTGTTGCCCTTTTTGTATTTAATGTTCAAGTGGAATTGTTGTTGATGTGTAGGCCACTTATGACGGCGATCATTCTGCAACTTCCTTGTGTCTATATAAACTGAAGAAGTGGGTGATCGGTGTGGATGACCATCTCCTTCCCCAAAATGTAATGTGTAGATTTTAACCGTGTACATAAATTACCTGCATACGAATTCAAAAAAAGACAAAAAATAAACAATGGCGAGAGCATAAAACATAAAACAGATATACATAGAGATTTTCCCCTAGATCCCAAAACCGAGACTACCAGATTGATTTTTAATTATATTCCTTTCAATTTTACAATACATATATATACATGTCGAAGCATCCACAAACCCCAATCCAATAACCCTATATTAGAACATAATCATAGTTCCCTTAATGGATCTACAAAATACCATGGACAGAAAACCATCATGCCCAAGACCATGTGTGAAATCTATGCACAAAACCATAGGTAGGTTCGCCCACCTAATATAGGGTAGTTGTGGAAAGAATATAACTCACACCCAACATTATCCCACTTGTTGTTTTCTTTCCACAAGGGGCCAGAGGAGAGCTTAGTCATTGATCCAACCTCGCAACGCCCATTTTTTCTCTAAACCAAGAGAAATTCTCAGTGCTCATAAACTTTGTCAATGCAACTGCATTATCCTTGAAAGTGTTGACCTTTACCAGCAACACCTTTTTGTCTTCAACCATATCCCTCACAAAGTGATATTAAACATCAATATGCTTTGTCTTTGAATGATAAGTAGGGTTCTTTGCCAAGAAAATTTCACTTTGGCTGTCACATTATATCCTTACAGCTCGTTGTACTAACCCAATACTTGAACACAATCTCTGCAACCAAACTGCTCCCTTTCTTGCATGAGTGGTTGCCATGTATTCTGCCTCTATAGTTGAAATTTCCACTACAAATTGTCTCTTTCTCATCCAATTGACTGCACCTCAAATTAGGTTAAACACATACCCACTTGTAGATCTTATCTAATCCAATTCTTCAGCCCAGTCTGCATCAACAAAGCCATGGATGTCCAAAACTCTGTCCAATCCTAGTCTTCCCTGGTAGCACAAACCATAATCACTAGTGCCACACAAATACCTAAAAACCCACTTCATTGTTGTCCAATGCTCCTTCCCTGGTTTTGACATAAACCTGCTCAATACTCCCACTGCATGTGCAATGTCTAGTCTAGTACAAACCATTGCATACATCAGACTACCAACTGCACTTGCATATGGAACACATGACATGTCCTCTTCCTCTTCGTATGCCTTGGGACATTGTTCAGTAGATAACTTTACACCTACAGGAATAGGAACCTTCACCAGTTTAGTATCCTGCATATTAAACCTCTGCAGTATTGTCTCCATATACTTCCTCTGGTTTAACCAGAGCTTCCTCTTTGCTCGATCTCATTTAATTTCCATGCCCAAAATATAGTTTGCAGCACCAAGATCTTTCATGTCTAATTTGGAGGACAATTGGGTCTTCAAATCATGGATAGTTTCTTTGTCATTTCCATCCAACAACATATCATCCACATACAAGACCAGATAAATAACATGGTCTCCAATTAATTTAAAATACACAAAATGATCTGCTTTGCTTCTGGTGAAGCCAAGTCCCCATATAAATGTATCAAATTTCTGATACCACATCCTTGGTGACTGTTTTAACCCATACAAAGACTTTTTTAACTTGAAAACCAGTTCTTTCTCACCCTTCACTGCAAAGACTTCAGGTTGCTTCATGTAGATCTCTTCTTCCAGATCCCCCATGAAGAAATTTTGTCTTCACATCCATCTGTTCTACCTCAAAATCAAAAGCAGCAGCAACAGACAAAATTAATATAATTGAAGTTACCTTGGAAACAGAAGAAAAAATATCACCAAAATCAATTCTCGACACCTGGGATTAACCTTTTGCTACCAACCGAGCTTTGTATTTCTCCACCTTGCCTTCTTCATTCATCTTCTTCTTAAACACCGATTTGTTGCCAATGGGTTTCCTTCCAGCGACAAATCCACCATATTCCAAGCCTCATTTTTGTGAAAATATGTAATTTCATCAACCATGGCCTCTTTCTAGAGTTTTCCATCTTTTGAATCTACTGCCTCCCTGACAGTTCTAGGATGATCATTAGTAATAGATAAAGCAAAATTTGAACAAAAAGCAGATGGACTATACCTTTCAGGTTTCCTTCTTTCTTGAAATAATCTTCTCACAGCTGGAGTTTGTGGCTTCTCGTCTTTTGATTCCTCTTCTGTTGTAGAGTCTAATTCTTCCTCCTTTAGCTCAAACTTTGTCTTCTTAAGTTCCTTTGGTAGGACTTCATGTTTAATAACATATTTCACCTCTCTAAACACAACATTGCAGCTATACACAACCTTCCTTGTTTTTGGGTTCCAAAGCTTATAACCTTTTAAACTATCCTTATATCCAATAAAGATGCACCTTTCAGACTTACTATCCAACTTAGTTCTTTTCTCCTTTGGAACATGCACATATGCATCACATCCAAATACCCTCAGATGTGAAAGAGAAGGTTTCTTACCAGTCCATGCTTCTTGTGGAGTCTTATCCTCCAACGCTAATGAAGGTGATCTGTTGACCAAGTAACATGCAGTCTCCACCACCTCTACCCAGAATTCTTATCCTAACCCGGCACCACTGAGCATGATTCTTTCCTTTTACTTCAACGTCCTGTTCATTCTTTATGAATCTCCATTTTTCTTAGGTGTGTATGGAGTAGTATTATGTCGTGCTATACCAAACTTCTTACAAAACTCTTCAAATTCCTTCTTGAAAAACTCTCCAATGTTATTTTTCCTCACCACCTTCATCTTCTTCTCTATCTAGTTTTCCACAAGAGCCTTAAATTCTTTAAACTTATCAAAGACTTCAGATTTCTTCTTGAGGAAATATATCCATGTATTCCTTGAGAAGTCATCTATAAAGGATGCATAGTACACAGACTTACCGAGTGATGGAACTGACATAGGTCCAAACACATCATTGTGCACAAGCTCTAACATATGTTTCGCCCTCTTAGCACCAGAGGGGAAACTCACCCGATTTTTCTTCCTATATACACAATTTTCACAGAAATCAAAATCCAAAGAGAAATTAGACATACCTTCTACCATACCATTACCATGAAGTATTCGAAGGCCTTTCTCTTCAATATGTCCAAGCCTTTGATGCCATAGCATGGTCTTTTCTCCTAAGAATGCTAGATATTCTGCTCCACTTTCAGGAACCACAGAACTATTGCACCCATCAATAACAGTGCTACCCTAAAGCTTGTACAGAGTTCTAATCCAAACTCACCGCATCAGTACTAGTGCTCCCCAAACCATCTTGCAGGTATCTTTCTTGGACATTGTTTTTACAACTGCATCATCTAGCTTGCTTATAGAAATCAAATTTCTAGTCATTGCAGGAATATGCAGAACACTTGGAAGTGTTCTAATCCTCCCACCTTGAAACTTCAACTTGAATTTTCAGTGGCCGATGATTCTAGCCTTCATGTCATCCCTTAAGAGGACATCACCACCATCATATTATCATACTTGCAGAACCACTCTCCATGGGGAGTGAAGTGAAAGGATGCACCTGATTCAATCAACCATGCCTCGTGATCTACATGTGTACTTGAAGAAGAAGCCAAGTAAACATCTCCACCTTCATCTGAGGTGGTTTTCGCCTCTGCAGAAGGAGCATCATCAAATCCCTTTCCTTTCTCATGAGCTTTAGATTTACAGTCCCTTTTGAAGTTCCCTTCCTTTCCGCATTTCCAACACACCTTTATAGGTTTTCCTAGAGATTTAGATCTCCCTCTATATTTAGATCTCCCACTCGAGGAATTACTTTGTTTTTGCTATGGGACCTTCCTCGTACAAACAAGGCATCACCATTTTGTCCCTCCATATTTTTCTGTCTCATATCATTCAACAGCAAGGATGAGACTATTTCATCAAACTACAAGGAAGTTGCATTGCTACCTATTGCAACAACCAAACTATCCCACGAATCTAGTAGAGAACACAACAAATTGATGCACTTATCTTCCTCTAAAATTTTAATATCAACAGATAACCACTGGCTTACCACAGTATTAAAGGTGTTTAGATGCTCTATCACCGAGTCTCCATATTTCATCCTCAGGTTATACATCTTTTTCCGTAGGAACAGTTTATTCACCAAAGACTTATATTGGTACAAAGTCCCTAACTTGTCCCACAAAGCCTTCGTCAAAGCTTCCCCTGATACATTCAGCGATATTGAATCTGAGATACACAATCATATTTTGCTCTTTGCCTTCCGATCCAACTTCGCCTAGTCTTCAGCTGACATTATTGTTGGTTTAGTACCCAGATCTACCACAATCCACTGATCTTTATCCCCCTGCAGATCCTCCATCTTGAGTTTCCACAACTCAAAACTCTGACCATTAAATTTCTCAACCTCCACCTTTCCATTGCTCGCCATCTTCTTTCACCACAAGAATCGATCTCACAGATCTCCCACTGAACAAGGCCTACCACAGGCCCAAGCAAAACCCCTCAGTAGCAAAGGCATCCCCTTGAAGCCAAAACAGCTTTGATATCAAATCTAGGTTTTAACCCCGTACAAAAATTACATGCATACGAATTCAAAAAAATTATAAAATAATCAATGGCGAGAGCATAAAACAGATATACACAGAGATTTCCCCTAGATCCCAAAATTGGGACTACCAGATTGATTTTTCATTATATTCCTTTTAATGTTACAATACATATATATACATGTTGAAGCATCCACAAACCCCAATCCATTAACCTTGGCTTAGAACATAACTGTAGTTCCCTTGACCGGATCTACAAAATACCATGGACAGAAAACCATCATGTACAAAACCATGTGCAAAATCCATGGACAAAACCATAGGTAGGTTTTCCCACCTAATATAGGGTCCAAAAAAAATTCTCAAGGCGCTGCCCCAAATCCTGCGCAGGGGGATACCCCCCCCCACGCGTGGGGTAGTCGTGGAAAGAATATAACACACACCCAACATAATGCTTCCATTGTTGGAAAGCTTTCACAATGGAATACATCTCTTTACCATAGGTGGGGTACTTACGAATTGTATCAGAAAGTGTCTCATTATGATAGGCCACTGGATGCCCATGTTGGGTGAGGACTGCACCAATAGTATCATCTGAGGCGTTTATTTTGATTTAAAATGTTTGTTGTAGGTCTGGCAGTGTGAGTACCAGTGCAGAGCAGAGTCGGTGCTTCAACTCAACAAACGCCTTATGTTGGGACTCGGGCCAGGAAAACTTTGCTTTCGCCTCGCCCTTAGTAATCTAACTTAAAGCCCAAGTGATATGGGAGAATCCCAACACGAACCTCCGATAAAAATTTACAAGGCCCAAAAAGCTGCGAAGATCTGTTAGAGTGGTTGGGGCTAGCCTATCCCGAATAAATTGGATCTTAGTCAGATCTGCATGCACGCCACACTCATCTATGATGTAACCCAAATAGTGGACCTGGCTCATGTCAAAGGTGCATTTCTCTAAGTTGGCACATAATTTGTGCTGCCGAAGGGTTTGAAGGACCTGTCGAATGTGTTGCAAGTGTTCTTCCCAACTCTTGTTGAAGATAAGGATGTCTTCTAGATAAACAACCATGAATGAGTTGGTGAAGAGCCGCAAGATGTCATCCATTAGCCTCATAAAAGTAACAGGTTCATTTATTAACCCGAAGGGCATAACCAACCATTCAAAAATGCCTTCCTTGGATTTGAAGGTGGTCTTCCATACATCTGTGGACTCTATTGGAACCTAGTGATAACTAGACTTCATATTGATCTTGTTGAAATACTTGGCCCCCTTGAGTTGGTCCGGGAGGTCATTGATCCATGGGATTGGATACCTATTCCTGACAGTGATTTTTTTTAGTGTGCGATAATCAATGCAGAGCCTTCAAGTCCCATCCTTCTTCTATACAAGTACAATTAGGCTCCCACAAGGCAAGGAACTTGGATGGATGTGCCTTTTTTGCAGCAATTCTTGGATTAGCCACTTGATCTCTTAATTTTCCAGAATGGAGTGGCGATATATCATCCCATTGGGTAGAGGTGCTCCGAGAGTCATATCGATCGAATACTTGACTTGACAGTGTAAGGGTACCCCTATGGATGAGGTGAATATGTCCTTGTATCCTTCCATGACCGTATCCACCTGCTTCTTCTACATGGAGGAACCCTTCCCGGGGGCCATGGATGTGGCTACAATCTTCCCCTTACTTTAAGAGTGAATCAGAAAGAAAACAAATTTCCCAATCTGGGAGATGATATTACTGCATTGCTTAGCAAAGATCAAAGAGATGGTGCTAGGTTGGGCTACCTCTGGTATCTTGTATAGCTTACTACCCAAAGAAATAATAACAGAGTGGGATCTAGACTCATATACAGCAGGTCACTTCCACAAGTATGGTTGTCATAATAATGCATCACAAACTTCAAGAGGAGCAACATCACATAGTACCTCATCCGTGAAGGGCTTGATGTTGTAGGGAAGCGGCATTGCTAGATGACACGGAGATCTCGTCCTTGGTGAAGCCATGTGATGGTGTACGGTTGTGGATGTGTTGTATTCAATAGGCCCATCTGCTTCATGACCTCTATTGAAATAAGGTTCTTTTGGCTACCGTTGTCGACAATGAACTACAATGGAGAACCCTTCACCCACATATGTGAGTGGAATATGCATTCCACCTCCTCTGGATCTTCAGGCTCAATCTTATGGATCTTGGTGGTGGCCATAGTTGCACTAGGCTCCGCATCAATAATTTCCTTCCCCTTGTCAGTCCCCTTGTCAAGTTCTGACTTAGAGTCAAAACATGTGTCTGACTTGGAAGCCTTCAGCTCATCTACCAGTGACTGCTTGGCCCGACACTCACTTGTGTTGTGAGTGGAGCTATTATGGAACTCACACCACTTTCTTGTGTCCTTCTTTGTCTTCGTGGTGTTGTTCTTTTCTTGCGGCTTCGGTGGGTTATCCCAGGTCGCCCCACCTTGGCTTTTCTCTTTGCTCTATGGTTTGGGGGTGCCTTTCCCTTGCTTCGGATTTGCAAATCCAAAGTCTCATTTTTTCTGTTTAAACTTATGCTCAATCTTGACAGTGTATCGGTACGTCGTGCCGAGCGAAGAGATGTCTAGGAACTCCATATCATCCTAGATGTACTTGTGTAGGCAGTCGCAGTACTTGAGTACCAAATGTTTCTCAGAATCCTTGATACCCAACTTCTTGCGAAGGGTATAAAAAACATTGCTAAACTCTGGCACGTCTTGGTCCCTTCCCTACTGCAACGTGGTCCACTTTATGTATTTATCCTCATAGCTCCCAACAGGGTAGTACTGCTCCTTGATGATTTCCTAGAATTAATTCCAAGTGGGTGCGACCGAAAATAGTGAGGGTTTACTTTCATCCTTCTTCTTACAATAGGTTTCCCACTAGTCCTTGACATGGGGGGCAGCTTTGAGAAGGCAAAAGTAATCTTTTCCTGGATGGAAAAATCATGAGCAGAAAAATATCCTTCTAACATATTTAACCATTTATCTATGGCATCTGCATCTATCTGACCCTCAAATATGGGATGTCAAAGTTCACTTGTACCTTAAAGGGTGTGGTGCTTCCAAAGTAGCTGTTGGAAGGAGATGTGTCGCCCTTGGGTAGCCGCTGAAGGATCTGGGAAAAGTTTTCCATCACCGCGTTCCTCTATTGCTCAAGAGCTTCTTTGAGAAATATTTTAAAATGATCTCCTGCCCCCTCATCTCTCTTCTCTTCCACCATGGGAGGCCGTCGGGATTTGTGAGGCTGGTCTTGCAAAAGGTTCAACCAGTTTGAGCCCTAACTCCTTATATCTCGAACTTGTTGGGGACATGCAAAGAAAAATAGAGAAAGAGAAGATCGCTCTTATACCATTGATATAAACTTAAGCAGGAACGCAAAAAATTACAGATATAACCATAAATACAGAGATGCAGCATAAATAACACTTTATTTCTTTAATATCAAATACTGAAATATGCTTACAAATAGAATGGAAATAAGACTAGCTCAGACAATGGTAGCTTATCTCTGGGAAGAGATGCGGCGGCTACATGCCTCTGAACTATGTTACAATGAGGCTCGAAGGCCTATTTATTATTGAGAAACGATGAAAAACCCTGAACATCCAAAAACCAAACCCTAGGAGATGAAGCGCCAAAACTATGGGCCCTGTTTGGGTAAGTTGGTACATCAACTTCCCAGGGTCGTAACTTTGGCATACAATCTTTGTTTGACGCGCACAATATCTCGTTACAAATATATATCTGAGGATTACAACTTTTGAGTGGCAAACATTAATTAAATATGCATGTTGGCCCTCGTTTTCCCAAAAAACGTTGTTTAGGGCCTCAAAATGGCTCCGAAAGTTCAGGACCCGAAAAACTGCCAAAAATAGTAAAATGTGCTACAATTAAGGAAACTAACAAGCTGAAAGAGACAATAGTGGGGATCTAAGTGGAATAGGAAGGTGGCCACCAACATCCACCTGGATCAAAATTACTAAGATGAAAATTGTCTACACTATTTCCACATCATTGGAAAGATAGAGGAGAAATATGAAGCAACAATCCAATGAAGAAAAACTAATATAAAAACTGACACCAAGAATGTCAAAATTCTTAGAATGTAATAGTGAAGTACTTGTGTGTCTTCTTATTAGCTCTAGTGAGTTTTAATTCATGTTGGTGTGCATGTAATTCCATTGTTATATATGATAGTCTTATGCATTTTTATTTTTTTATGTGAGGGAAGCTTGTGGAATATACACATGTGTGTTTATCTGTCTTCTAAACAAATAAAAATACAGATTTGTTTATTCTTGGATTAGTTTTAGCCTTTAAGCTTTAGTTGAGGACTTAATATTTGGGTGGCATTATAATCTCCTCAGGAAGATGTAATGCTCTTCCTCATTCATTGTTCAAATTTCTCCATCTTAGGTAGCAAATTTCTTACCAATATTATGTCCTTGTTAGGAGTCTCAATAGGCTCTTGGATGGATGCTTCCATTAATTTCAAATAGAGAGCTAGTATACTTTTTTGCATGTGATGATATAATCATTGAGATCTTAAATAATTGTACTTGTGGAAAGAAATTGAGTTTTGGTCCAAAAGGGAGTAATTGGTAATTATTTACCACATTCTGTATAATTTTCACAATAAAGTAGAATCTATTACCTCATGTATAATTCCCTTTAGAGCATTGTGAGCTTCCTATTTCTAGTATATTAGGTTGAAATCCATGTTTTTAATGGCTTCAAGGATGAAGACAACAATTTTAGTCAAAATTTCTTATAAAGAGGATTATTAATCCCTCAATTTATCAAACTATAGTCAAGCCTATTGATAGACAAGTTCCCATGATTGAATATGGGTCATGACATCAACTATAGCTTAACCTTGGGCCTACACATGTTCTGCTCTCTCATAGAATTTTCTTTGTACATCGCTTAATCCATTTTGTACCTTGAAAGGATAGTTAATAAAAGTTGACCTCTGATACTAGCTAGATTTATAGTAAAGTTGTTTTTATAACAATGTAATTTGGTTTTCATATTTTTTCATTTTCTTCTTTGCATTCACAACTTTATGAAAATTAGATTGTCCAAAAGATAAACCAATAGAAGCAAAGGGAGACAAATTCAGTTTTCTCATATTCATCATCACAATCTCAGTGGTGAGTATCACTTTGAAATCCAAGTTCGTTCTCCCTCCCTTATGCTTCTACCTTATCACTTTCTTCCTTTATATATCAAGTAAAAGCAATTGTAAATTAGCAAGTTCATCTAGTAGTGTTGAAATAAGACCATTACCTCATACACCCATGCTACAACACCTATAAATTATTTATATAGTTTAGAATTATGAATTACATTTACACTTTCTTTCTTTTTTTGTGAACACTTATAATTCATGGAACAAATTTTTATGAACAATAGCAAAGTTTTGTTAGATTTTGAAACTATAGTAAGATCCTATATCTCCTTTGTTTACTTCATTTGAGATACATAGCATAGTTATATATAATGAATTAATAAGATCTAGTTCTATAGAAGTATATGATTTAATCATATTATTAACCATTGGTTTGCAAGGTCAACCATTTGAGAAATTCGAGGTTGATAATGTAACAAGGGTGTTTTGTATCCTCATTCATAGGTGTATTGCAATTTTAACATAGTGGACATTTATTACTCATAGTGGACATGGTTTCCACGTAATGAATGGCTCTCGGAGAAGACAAACTCCAACAAGGAATTGAAGAACAACGTGCCGTTTTAATGAACTGGAGAGAAGGTGAATGGTGATAGGTTGAGTTCATACACAGGTCAGATCGATGTACAGCACAACCACGTGGACCAGCTCATGACATGCTGAGCTGTTTATGAAATTTTTCTTTAGTTATTAATTCAGGCCCAGTTAACCATAACTGGAGGATTAACAACTAGATACTCGATCACTCAGCAACCTTCAAATAATAATATTGGTTAACAATATTTTAAATAATATAGAGAAAGGTCAAAGTGGAGAGGTACTTTACAGTTTAATAAAGATAATTTATAGTTTAGTAGGGTAGTTATGTTGTAAAATTGTATGTAACATGATATTATGTTGATTTATTAAATTATTTAAAATAAAATTAAAAATAGCAATTGTATTAGATGTTGTAAAGGAAATGCTAGAAGCCGTTAGCAAGGATATAGTACTAATTAATGCTTCTTTGACAGTTGTTGAAATATAGAAAAATATCAACAAAAGGAAAGGACCATGCTACAATGAAATGTTAATGCAATACTGCTTCTTTGAGCTTTGCAAATCACGAGGCCTATGTTCAAGTTAAAGACCTTGTCTAATTATGCCAACTTGAATGCCTCATAAATAATAAAATAGATTATGATTTGCCACCTTTGAAATGTTCAAGTTAAAGACCTTGTCTAATTATGTCAACTTGAATGCCTCATAAATAATAAAATAGATTGTGATTTGCTACCTTTGAGATCTGAGGTTGCGTTGGTAAAATTTCTCCATATTTCTTCTTATCACTTTCTCTTGCCATAGACAACCTTAATCAGTGCAACGCAATTTTTTTATAGTTTGAAATATGTGTCTACAAAGGACTATAACAGTTTTGTAAATAAATTTTGAATTTATATGTGAATTAAGATCTACCCTTGAATAAAACTACACATATCTCCAATCTGAAAACTGAATGTAAGAATAACATCAACGACATGTGTTATTGAGAAAAGTGCATGTGTTTCTCATCAACTACACGTGTTATTGAGAAAATTGCATGTATTTCTCTTTTGACTGTTGACTCACCTTTGTATTATTTCCTTCTTAATTGTTGAAACTATTCAAAATATGACATTGCTCTCTTACCACTAATCTCCTTTGTGTCTGCCATGTTCTTGTTTTAATCCAAGAGATTCTGCTCAAGAAAATCTAACCCATGCCATCCAGTTGAAAATAATGTAGAAGTCATTCAATGACATTTAAACCATTTTATCTTGAAAATCAAGCAAGTGTGATCCATAGGCAACACAATAAAAATTCTGCTTTTTTAGATTCAAAGACCACACCTCACCTTGATTTTAAAATAATTAAACCAAAATTTATATAACCTACTTGTTTAATGTAGAGGTCATTCAACAACATTTAAACCAGTTTATCTTGAAAATCAAGCAAGTGTAATCCATAGGCAGCACAATGAAAATTCTGTTTTTTTAGATTCAAAGGCCACACCTCACTTATTTTAAAATAATTACACCAAAATTTATATAACCTAAAAGAGTTATTATATGCATTCCAAGCGTATTGAAACGTGATCCAGTGTGACAATATAGAGTTGTTAAACAAGATTATGAAACTCCAACATTAAAGGTATTGTTAAATGGTACACTAATTAAGGATTTCATTCATTGTTATCTTAAAAGAAATAATTAAAAAACATTATAAAAAGAGGATGGATCCAATCTCATAAAACTCCACATATAAAGGTACTACTGAGGAGTACATCAATTTGACATTTCATCTAATATTACTTCAAAAATATTTGAGAAGCATAAGAGAAATCGAATTTCCCATCATGAAATGGGGTAAAATTAGATAATTTTTTTCATTTATTGACAAAGGAAAAATACAAACATGTTACCTTATATTCAAGGCAAGCATATTTCATGACAAATTTATTGTCAAATGACCTAATGAAGATGCATTGTATCAAAAATATAAAGAACATTAGTTTTTCAATAATAAACCAATATCAATGGTACTTTCTTTCTGTGTAAAAGAACCACCAAAGCCTATTTCCCATCCCGACAAGCATACGATGTGTTTCAGATATATAGGGTTCCCAAGCTAACATAGTTGACCTTCAACACCATTTAAAAGCTATTTTGATCTAAGATGGATCACCCATGATTATTGGAAAGGAAAAACACTTGTCTGCAATTACAATGCGCGTCTATGAGAAATGACTATTTTGGTATAACCGATCCTAGAAAACCTTATAATTCGTTATTTTCCTTTCATAAAGTGTCATTAATTCGTTATTTTCCTTTCATAAAGTGTCATTTTTATGGGGAATTAATCAAGGTGAAATGGATTTTTCTTCTTACTAAACTACATCCATTCAGAATGTTTATCTAGGATAACCAAGATGCCGTTGCCAAGTGTTACTGCTAATCATCATAGTACTTACCTTCAGGTAATTGCTGAGAGCCAGTCATGAGGAGGTACTTTTTTCAAGGAAAACTGATCTTTGACATTAATTGAGAGATGTTCCATAAATATTTTACATAAACAAGATTCATCAACAATTGGCATCATTCAGGTCATACATAAACTTGGATTGATTATATGATACAATCCCTTTTACTTGAAATTAACATTTCATCATGAAACTTCATTAAAAACACAAAAATAACTGCTAACCGCAGCTCAGCATTGACTAGCCAGTGCCAAAACAAGGGAGAAAATAAAAGAATAAAACCATAATTGGCATGTCAGTTTGGGATCTTCTGCAAAATCAATTAACTAGATATCTAAACAAAGATAAATCACAGAAGTCATCATTTCTTGTTCAACATCATTACTTTCTAGTACAATATCTCTAAGGCAATAAAGTACATGATAGAAAGATGTAAGATGTTTTGAAATTTAGCTCATAAATGAAAAACTATATTGGATTATTGAAACTCTAGGAACATCAATAGGCAACTGATCAATGCTTTGGATCCATGGGTTCTTCTCACAACTCGAATTGATAGTCCTTGGGGCCCTCCAAACAGAACTACTGCACATGAATCCGAATCCAAATGCAATTTTAATCCGAATCCAAATGCAATTTTCCAGGTCCTGTCTCCCTTTCTGATCCTTCCCTTCGCCTCGCTATAAGCAAGCTCATACCATAATGAGTTGTTGGATGTATTCGCAAACTGATAAAGTGTCATCCTCGATGGTTGCATGTTCCATTCCTTGTCTAGACCAATAGATATCATCCATGCACTACAACCCACTCCACCTAGATTGAAACTGACTATATTCCCCCTTAATTTGTAATGATTTACAATCATCGCAAATAACAAAGGTGTGGGGTTGAAAAGGATATAATTCACAACAAGTATGCCAATATCCTTAGGCTTAACAATGGTCTTCTCAAAAATCTCATCAAGGGCTCCAAACATGACAATCTCTACCTCTTTTCTAGCCCCTACCATGCACGGATTTGGGGGCAATCTCAACAATGCCTCAGGCAAGTATGTCTCCTCTCCCAACCCTGAACGCTTAAGGGTTTTCCTCTGAAAATCCAGGCTTGATTCAGAGAACGTACCAGTCAAACTTGAGCAACGCATAAAAACTTATCTAGTGCATTTTCGCTCATCCTCCGGCTTATAGCATGCAAAATCTACAAGGTAAACTGGCCTCGACCTAGTCATCAAGTACATCACAAAGACCAACAATGTGGAACATACAATCACAGTCACTAGATTATAAAGAAGATGGTGCCATAAATTAAACAGATCTTAAGGCTCAAGGGTGCCCAGTTCTGTTTCGACAATGACTATAATGGTAGATAAAAACAGATACATTGCCTGGCTAATCACATAGTGATAGCTCAATTTCACATATTGGAGAAAATCTGGGAGTTTTTGACCTATTTTGACTAATATGGTTGCTTAATCCTGCTTCCTGGATTCCATTGACGCGAGATCACCTCATCCTTGAGATTTTTGGGTTCCATGTCTTAAAAAACACCCAAAACCAAATCCACATAGGGAAAAAAATTGAGGACCCAAATCTAAAAAGAAGATAAAGATACCAAAAACTGCTAATCCAAATCAGACAAGAAGACAGAGATACAAAAATTTGTGAACCCGAATTAGAAAACAGAAAGCAGATACAAAAATTTGCGAACTCGAATGAGAAAAGGGGATTGAGCTACAAAAATATGAGAATCCAAACCAAAAATGATTTGAATATCACCACCCACTTCGATATACCCATAAAATTGACTTGTGTCACCTCGAACCTCATTCGAATGAGAAAAGGGGATTGAGCTACAAAAATCTGAGAATCCAAACCAAAAATGGTTTGAATACCACCACCGACTTCGATATACCCATAAAATTGACCTATGTCCCCTCAGACCTCATGGCGAGCGACTCTGTTGCAAAGTATTTCTTGGGCAAGCGCAAGTTCAAATGAGGTGAGACAGATGGTGCTACTCATAACATATTGAATGATGCAGACAGAATCTCACCATTCACCATCCTGCACGAGCTTATCGTGTGCTCAAAATTAGGGATTAATGGCACAACCTTCTCAAAGTCGAGGAGGCACAACCATTTTAAGGCCGAAAATGCCATGAACGCACTCGTCGGGATCCTTCCAACTGCAATATTCTCAACTTCCTAGAACATTCTTCACGGATGATCCCCAGGTACCTTCCAAGAACAATATTCTCAACTTCTTAGAACGTTCTTCGCGAATGATTTAATGGCCAAAGATTATTTCATCGTCTAACAATCCATCTAACGGGCCACATCGAGACACGATGGCATGGAAGGGAGTTCATTTCAAAGGGGAACGCTTTACTCGGTAATTAAAAAATAATAATTTTTAAAATAAGTTTGAGTTATTCATTTGATGGGTTACGGAAAGTGGTGGTTTACAAATTGATGGTATTTCATATCCCATGGTATTTGTTACAATGAAGCCTATTAAAGACTTGAGGAAATAGATTATGGAATACAAGAATATTAGTTTAGATCCATTTTAACTCCTGCCTTGATCTTTTTGGGAATTTAATAGATTTGAATTTAAGACGAATCTTAGCTAATATACCATATTTTGATGACATACCATATTTTGATGACGGTGTTCAATGATAATGTCTATAATGAATCTAGTTACAACTCTATCAATAGTCCACTTAAAGTAATGTTATTCGTTACATTAAGTAGAATCTTCAGATTTTAAAACATAGGTTGAATTATGCTTATGATTCTGGCATCAATACATATATCAAGAGCTCCATTTCAACCTTACCTGTAGTAAGATATTGGAGTACAATACAAGAAAATTTATGTGATTTTTTATTAGACTCGAAAGAGTTAGGGTGATTTAGGTAAATTTGATTTTGAGCTCCAGGTTTAGGACAATCTAAGATTTTATCCTAGTATACATATCTAATATAACCTAACTAGACAATCTAAGATTTTATCCTAGTATACATATCTAATATAACCTAACTAGCATTTGCACCAGATGTTGCAAAGGAAACACTGTAAGGCATAAATTGAAGAACACAAATACAACAAAAGAATGCTTTGATAAAGAATAAAAATATATTGAACGCTCAAATAAATGTCCCGTTAACTGGAACCATTTAATAGACATATCTATCAACATTAGGATTATACACAATGATCAAGAAATTTCCCATATACAAACAACACCTTCCACAACAACCTTTTGTCACATCCACATTTTAAAAAATGCCTTGGAACGTGATTGGAATCTCGCATATTGTCTTCTTCATTATGCAGATAAATCTTCCATATTCCTATTTTCATCATGAATATTGTTAGTTCATTGTTGTAAAGTGTTAGTGTGTTAAATTCAATACTATAAGTTCGACAAGCGAAAAAAATTCCTCAATTAGCATAATATGCATTTTTCTCTCAACCATGCATAAAATGAATTGTTAAAGAACAAGATATCATTTAGTTTTTGTATTCTAGGAATATACTAAAGCTTTAGGAAGCTTGATAAAATAGTTGTATACAATACAGGATTATTGAAGAATTTGAAAAGGATGACTAAAGAATTTGAGAAGGAACAATTGTGTAAATTAAGAGATCAACTAAAGAATTAAAATTTGAACATTAGATGAAATGAGTATTTAATTAGAACTTCTCATAAAAAATTCTTAACTTGTGAGGTAGGATATCAAATTTCAACCCTACATAGAATGATATTGATTAATAATAAAATACCATTTTAGTTTTCCAACCCAGGAACATATTAAGGTTCTTAGGAAGCTTATAAAACAATTATGTACTTTAAGAGATCCTTGAAGAATTTGAGAAGGACAAAAAGAGCAAGTTGTTCCACATAAATGTCAGTTACTTTATGTATAGAGTTTCCAACATGATAGGAAACATGTATGTATAGAGTTTCTCTTTTGGGGTTTCTTCAATTATGTCAAGGATTAGCTCTCAAAATAACTAAACTATTGTAACAAATTTACTTCAAAAGAATTGAATAAGAAACACAATAATTCACAAAAATACAATCATAACACACATAAACACATTGAATTGTTTATTCCATCTAGTTCAATGTGAATTTAGACATGGAGATTTTCGACTAAAGATAAATATACTATTTCATTGAGACTTCAAGCCAACAACAACTTAACTCCATATTCTATTCTAGGAGAAAATCTTGTTGGAGAGAATCTCTCATATCCAACTAAGATTCAACAACCTCCACAATAATAGACAAGGCATATATGTGTAGATAATGAGGAATACTCATTAGGCACACCAACAATGACTATTGAAAAATAATAAACCAGCTAGCGAGCACTAGAGTCATATTTTCTAAGAAAACCAAGATTGTCATTCAATATTTCATAATTTAAGGTGCCGTGATTTTGCTTGTCGCAAACATGAAGCACAAAAGCTAATATTTGAAGTATACGACTCATAAAGTTTGTTTCAAATATCACTTTAAGACTAGGATGCCTCTAGAATAAAAAAATATAATATTAAACAATTTGTAAGGGTCCAAAGAACAATTTGGAGATAGCTAGTGAAATTTTAGAAAATTCCAATATGCTGATGATGATAAAGATAATGAAAAAAAGAACATCCATTAACACTTATATGATCTATCCTAACTTAAAAAATAAAAATAAAAAAATAATTGAGATTTTTAAATACATTGTTTCCTACCATAAACATCATATATTAAATGCTATAAAAGCATTTTTGGAAGTGAATATAAACATAAATATCAATTTTTTATAAGAAAATCAAGCCTAAAATATATCGCATTGTTTTCATAAAATTGAGTTTCAATTCTTGGTTCTATGAGATGTTCATAGGAGTGTAGGTGTTGAGTAGAATTTGAGATTCAAGTATTGATTCCCCGCTTTCCCGCCTCTGCGGAAAACTCTTGTACCAATGAGCAAATAGTTTGGGATAACACTTCAAATTGTCATTGAAGTCCACATAATGAAGACCAAAACGCCAAGTGTAACTACTCAAAACTTCAAAGTCATTTAAGTCCACATAATGAAGACCAAAACACCGAGTGTAACCACTCAAAACTTCAAAGTCATCTAGGAAAGACCATATAAAGTATCCACATATGTCTGACCCATTCCTGCCACAATGAATAAATTTTTTATGTCTGAGAGATATTCATCATTTCACAAATTCCTGCCACAATGAATAAATGTTTTATGTTTCAGAAATGGTATACCTTATTGCTGCAAGCACATACTGAAGGACCTCTTGATGGAGATCCATCTTGAATTGGTCATTCAAAGCCTCAGAAAGGGGAATAGAAGAATTATTAGGCTTTGAAAATCCTGTTCAGACATGAAAGCTGATATTGTAAGTCCAAAATAGATAATTAGATGGTCAATGAACAAAAATTTTAGCACCAATCTGCGTATATTTTCTTGAACCTGCATAAATCTTAAGTGTACAAAGAGCTCTCATTGAGGACCTGAAAACCTAACTTGTGGTAGAGGAATAACATAAGAAGAGTGCCCACCATTTTCATGCACAATAATAGGAATATTATGGGAACGGTCCTCAATATATTCAAGCACTACCTACATGCTTTGTGGTACAACTGGCATACCCAAAAATGATCTCTGCCACAAATTTCAGCATGAGGTAAATATTTTTTTGTCATGATATAAACATACTTAGAACATACTGTTTAAAATTTATAAAAAGTTTAGTCGAATTTTTGGATTCTATTTGTCTTTCAGTTTAGAATTATGTTTCTAAACTAAGGCATAGTTTAAATCCAAAATTTCTATCGAACTGTAAAAATCTACATACTCATATTTATAAAAAGCTCTTGCTAAAAAGAAAAAGAAAACATATGATTATAATAGGACATGTGATTCTTCAAAATCTTTTTACATCGACGCTGATGGGAATTCCATCTCGTTCCACTGCATTCATCAAGCAGTACAGAACAGCCATAAAATGTTCTTAATACCAATGTTCTTACAATGTATCACTTCTGAATTTAAAATAACATAAAAATTCAATGGATCAAAACCATTTTCCTTTATGATTTGAAGACAGTAATGTTATTCTTCATAGATTTAAGGAGGCCAAGTTGAAAGGCTGTTAGAAGATGAGATTTATTGAGTTAAATCTATTTGTGAGAATGACTCTCGTACCTGCAGTTCCAATGGACATATCTTGAGCATAGTCTCTTGACATAAGTTCACCTTTTCTTGGAACATCAAAACAATACCTAGTATCGTAGTGATTGACACCAATGAAGTCCAATGCCCCTTGTAACTTTTGAGCCTGTTCCTTTGTAAATGAAGGTAACCGAGAACCCACTATATTCCTCATGCTCCCTGGATAGTCTCCAGAAACAAATGGGTCTAAAAGCCTGGATTTTGCAAAAAGAAATTAATTCAGGGTGGTTGTTTGCCCCCAACCAAACAAAAGTACACCTATTTTCATCCACTTCAACAATATAGCTATTAATTATTTGAATCACTACGAAAACCACAACTGAAAAAGAGGAGAAATAACAATTGGTGAGACTGCTCTATGGTACTCAAGGTTCTGGAAACATAAGTTAACTTGAAAATTCATTGTTAAAGAAATCACTCGCCAGCCCACCATAAAATCATTTGCTCTTTGAGTAGCAGCCACATCTGTGGATTTATTGGTAAGAGGTATCATCCAATGCACTAAAATTACTACAAAAGCCCCAACTGAAAAAGAGGAGAAATAACAATTGGTGAGACTGCTCTATGGTACTCAAGGTTCTGGAAACATAAGTTAACTTGAAAATTCATTGTTAAAGAAATCACTCACTAGCCACCATAAAATCATTTACTCTTTGAGTAGCAGCCACGTCTGTGGATTTACTGGTAAGAGGTATCATCCAATGTACTAAAATTACTAATCCAATCCAGGCCTTTTGCTTTTCCTGCATTCATCAAGAAATTTATAAAATCTCATAGAATGAATGGAGATGAACATAGATCAGAGAGGAAAAGAACCCGATAGGTTTTCCTGTACAACTCCACAACAGCTATATGTGATAGCAAAACATGGTGACCAACAATATATGGCTCAACAGTTGAGTTTCCAGCAGTACAATTTCCAAATGGTTGGGAACATCTTTGAGGTGGGAAAACGCCATCATCATATCCTGCAGTGCCAAAAACATTGGGCTCATTGAAAGTGGACCAATATTTCACTCAATCACCAAAATTTCTGAAACACACATCTACATAACCTTTAAAATCCTCCCTGCATAAGTTCGAAGTAGATTAGAGAACTCTACTTCTCTAACCATAAGATTATTAATGCACCAATAAATTGATGCTTTGACTTGTGTGTCAACCCACATGGGAAGAAAAACAAGAACAGGAGATGAAATAAGATGTTTACACAATCTGTGGATTTAAGAAACCTCCATAGGAATCTTACAGAGCTTAGGGTAGATCAAAGTGGTACCATGTCACATGTGGTTGAATACCTGAGACATGCATTGTGAAACGATTAACAGTTTTGAGGATGATAGTCACAGGAATAAAAACAAAGTAGAGAGACAAGTTTGTCAATAAATACTACCATGGGACAAAAGCTCATTTATGAGGTTATTATAGTACTCAACACCTTTTGGGTCGATGGGTCCTTCACCATCTGCATCAATATATGTGAAATAGTTATTTCCTACCATTGTCCATTGAGTGTTTACTAAATTCTTAGGATTAAACATGTGGTCAGAGCTCAAACATAAATATACCAGGAATAAGCCTGGGCCATGAGATTGAAAATCTAAAGGAATCTACTCCCATCGTAGACATTAGATCAATATCCTCCTTCAAAACCCACATGAAATTTTGCATCAGGTTGATACCCAAATCATCTAGGAGTTTAACTATTGATAAATTAGTATGAAAACAACAATAATGGGGTTGGACATGCACATAAAGCTTGAGGATGGCTTACAAGTAGCCACTGCATATAGGTTGTCCTAGTGCCATTTATTGTTCTTAGGTTTGTAGATAATAATACCTTGTAACGATGGTATTGATCAAAAGCTACATCTCCCTTACCTCCATCCACAGTAATCCCTGACAATACAGTTAAAACAAACAACAACTCACTTCCAGCCTTGGCCTTGAAAGTCCCAAAGTAAAGTAAGCAACTGGGTAGAATGCAAATGAAGGGATGAATGAAGATATGTGATGAAACAAACCTTCCCTGTGAGTGAAAGTGTCAAAGATGCTTGGCTTCTGGCCATCTTCTGTTGCAGCTCCTTCATATTGTAGAAAACCAATTTTTATTTTGCAAAGAAACACGCTGGACAGTATTCCATATGGGCACAAACTGGAATTGACTAACAGAGACCTAACATTTCACATTTGTAGCTTTGCTAATTTTTTATGTTTTATAAATAATGATAAAATGATAACCTTACAGAGAAATAAGACATCACTTTGTAGGGTGTGTTATTTGTATTTACACAATTGATTTTTTTATTCAATCAGTTATGCTATTCTCTGTGCTTTTGCTAGGTTCCTTCATTGCCACCATCATTGGGAAATTCATTTCCCTCTTGAAGTATGAAACGAGTAGCAATTCCCAATTGATATCACCCTACCACCACAAAGAAGCTAGCAATCCTGATATACAAATCGAACCAGCCATCCTATTAAGCAATCCATGTAGTTCTCAATCTATAGCTTTGATAACCCAAAACTCAAATCTTTTATATCTAATATACACAGAAATTTTCGCATTAATATGTCTGGGTCTCATTCTAAGATCTTTACAGATCTGATACAGAGGTAAACTAGATTTTTCATACCATGACAAACAATATTAGCAAGTCTTGGAGACTTTCTTATGTAATGTCTCCTCCTTATTTGATATTGTTGCTTTAGTATGGTTTGATACAGAAACTTAATTGTAGATATGGGTCTCCTAATCTCTTGCAAACATTCTGATCTCATGATTGTTATAGCTATGCATCCCATGAATACTATGGAGATTTTAACTACAAACCTTCTGATTGAATATAGGAATATTATCATACAAGTTTCTGCTCTTATGTAGAAATTGGAAGTATAAGCCTTCTCATCTTTAGGAAAGCTTTGGTATGAACAACTTGTCTACTCCTCTATAAACAATAATATACCATAGTGAAATGCTACAAGTTCTGATGAATAAAGGCCTGAAGCCATAGACAGTTTCTTTGCACCTGATACACTGATTGTATATACCTATTGCTATACACAAAATATAGTAAGCTGCTACTGCTCATTCCATGCACAAATTATGACAATTTTCATGTATACCATAGAAACTATTATACAGATCAGTTGTAGAAAGAACAATCTATTTTGAGTTAGTATCCAGAAAATTTTGACGTATACCAATCTTAGTCCCGTTGAAAAGAATTCAAAATCTCTGTGATGGGCAGTTGCTTAGGTGGTCCAGTGCATGTTTTGAATGCAGGGAAGTCTGAAATGCTGTTGACTGTCATTTAATGCACTTAGGAAGTTCTGCTTTTGGAAAGTTTGATTGTGTTGCATTGAATTAAACAAGGCTGAAACTTTATTATTGATGTTGTAGCTGTAGTTGTTCAAATTGCTTCATATGTTCTCATAACAGTGAGGTCAAATAGTCTTCACATAATCTCCGTAGCATTAGGACTGACATGGTTTGATCAATAGATAAATACCTCTAAAGGCATCCCTGCCAAGTTCAAGGGCACAGTCTGCCAAGCATTTTCTGCTGCTCTCTCGTCCTTGCACTGTTGTCAATGCTTCTGGAATAGAAAAAATAATTCAAAATTCATCCTCAAATTTTGAAAAAACCATTATTAATCAAATGCACCTAAAACACCATAACGAAATACCATTATTAATCAAATGCTCCTAAGAGACCATAACAAAATCCATGTAGTTGATGGTTGAATTTACTTTTGCACCATTTCGAACAGTGATATTGGCAAGCCCTGTTTCTCTCGATTGTTGTGCAATGAGGGATCTAACTTTGCTGCCACCTAACCATGGATGCAGAGAATCTAATCAAGATAAATGCTCAGGTTCTTCATTTTACTACCCAATACCCACTACTCACAAATCTACCACCAAATTTTCTAGACTAAGGAATAATTGAAATTCTCGGCTTAAAGAAAGGCAGATACTGCATGGTTAACCTCTTTCTCAATGATTATTGGCGCTCCATATTCGTAAGCCGCCTGCTATTATATAAAAAAGAAAAAAACTGAACCTAAATTTACAGGAATAGAGGATGTATATCACTACACATCGTTGCATGAAATTTTTAAAATCAAATCAATTCCCCATTTATTGAGCCAATCTTATTTGTAACCAACAATCAGAGGGATAGACACAAAGAATTTTCAGATAAATATACTATGCGTTACTTGTGTCGCCTCATCATTCAATTGCTGGAACCCTGCACTCGCCGTACATTCCTTC
>APFE031017514.1:234904-252975 GCA_000404065.3 Pinus taeda
GTGATTGGAATCTCCCATATTGTCTTCTTCATTATGCAGATAAATCTTCCATATTCCTATTTTCATCATGAATATTGTTAGTTCATTGTTGTAAAGTGTTAGTGTGTTAAATTCAATACTATAGGTTCGACAAGCGAAAAAAATTCCTCAATTAGCATAGTATGCTTTTTTCTCTCAACCATGCATAAAATGAATTGTTAAAGAACAAGATATCATTTTAGTTTTTGTATTCTAGGAATATACTAAAGCTTTAGGAAGCTTGATAAAATAGTTGTATACAATAAAGGATTATTGAAGAATTTGAAAAGGATGACTAAAGAATTTGAGAAGGAACAATTGTGTACATTGAGAGATCAACTAAAGAATTAAAATTTGAACATTAGATGAAATGAGTATTTAAATTAGAACTTCTCATAAAAAATTCTTAACTTGTGAGGTAGGATATCAAATTTCAACCCTACATAGAATGACCTTGTTTAATAATAAAATACCATTTTAGTTTTCCAACCCAGGAACATATTAAGGTTCTTAGGAAGCTTATAAAACAATTATGTACTTTAAGAGATCCTTGAAGAATTTGAGAAGGACAAAAAGAGCAAGTTGTTCCACATAAATGTCAGTTACTTTATGTATAGAGTTTCCAACATGATAGGAAACATGTATGTACAGAGTTTCTCTTTTGTGGTTTCTTCAATTATTTCAAAGATTAGCTCTCAAAATAAGTAAACTATTGTAACAAATATACTTCAAAACAATTGAATAAAAAACACAATAATTCACAAAAATACAATCATAACACACATAAACACATTGAATTGTTTATTCCATCTAGTTCAATGTGAATTTAGACATGGAGGTTTTCGACTAAAGATAAATATACTATTCCATTGAGACTTCAAGCCAACAAAAACTTAACTCCACATTCTATTCTAGGAGAAAATCTTGTTGGAGAGAATCTCTCATATCCAACTAAGATTCAACAACCTCCACAATAATAGACAAGGCATATATGTGTAGATAATGAGGAATACTCATTAGGCACACCAACAACGACTATTGAAAAATAATAAACCAGCTAGCGAGCACTAGAGTCATATTTTCTAAGAAAACCAAGATTGTCATTCAATATTTCATAATTTAAGCTGCCGTGATTTTGCTTGTGACAAACATGAAGCACAGAAGCTCCTATTTTGAAGTATATGACTCATAAAGTTTGTTTCAAATATCACTTTAAGACTAGGATGCCTCTAGAATAAAAAAATATAATATTGAACAATTTGTAAGGGTCCAAAGAACAATTTGGAGACAGCTAGTGAAATTTTAGAAAATTCCAATATGGTGATGATGATAAAGATAACAAAAAAAAGAACATCCATTAACACTTATATGATCTATCCTAACTTACCAAAAAAAAAAAAAAACAATTGAGATTTTTTAATACATTGTTTCCTACCATAAACATCATATATTAAATGCTATAAAAGCATTTTTGGAAGTGAATATAAACATAAATATCAAATTTGTATAAGAAAATCATGCCTAAAATATACCGCATTGTTTTCATAAAATTGAGTTTCAATTCTTGGTTCTATGAGACGTTCATAGGAGTGTAGGTGTTGAGTAGAATTTGAGATTCAAGTATTGATTCCCCGCTTTCCCGCCTCTGCAGAAAACTCTTGTACCAATGAGAAAATAGCTTGGGATAACACTTCAAATTGTCATTGAAGTCCACATAATGAAGAACAAAACGCCAAGTGTAACTACTCAAAACTTCAAAGTCATTTAAGTCCACATAATGAAGACCAAAACACCAAGTGTAACCACTCAAAACTTCAAAGTCATCTAGGAAAGACCATACAAAGTATCCACAGATGTCTAACCCATTCCTGCCACAATGAATAAATGTTTTATGTCTGAGAGATATTCATCATTTCACAAATTCCTGCCACAATGAATAAACGTTTTATGTTTCAAAAATGGTATACCTTATTGCTGCAAGCACATACTAAAGGACCTCTTGATGGAGATCCATCCTGAATTGGTCATTCAAAGCCTCAGAAAGAGGAATAGAAGAATTATTAGGCTCTGAAAATCCTGTCTAGACATGAAGGCTGATATTGTAAGTCCAAAATAGATAATTAGATGGTTAATGATCAAAAAGTTTAGCACCAATCTGCGTATATTTTCTTGAACCTGCATAAATCTTAAGTGTACAGAGAGCTCTCATTGAGGACCTAAAAACCTAACTTGTGGTAGAGGAATAACATAAGAAGAGTGCCCACCATTTTCATGCACAATAATAAGAATATTATGGGAACGGGCCTCAATATATTCAAGCACTACCTGCATGCTTTGTGGTACAACTGGCATACCCAAAAATGATCTCTGCCACAAATTTCAACATGAGGTAAATATTTTTTTTTTCAGGATATAAACATACTTAGAACATACTGTTTAAAATTTATAAAAATTTTAGTCGAATTTTTGGATTCTATTTGTCTCTCAGTTTAGAGTTATGTTTCTAAAATAAGGCATAGTTTAAATCCAAAATTTCTATCGAACTTTAAAAATCTACATACTCATATTTATAAAAAGCTCCTGCTAAAAAGAAAAAGAAAACATATGATTATAATAGGACATGTGATTCTTCAAAATCTTTTTACATCGATGCTGATGGGAATTCCATCTCATTCCACTGCATTGATCAAGCAGTATAGAACAACCATAAAATGTTCTTAATACCAATGTTCTTGCAATGTATCACTTCTGAATTTAAAATAACATAAAACTTCAACGGATCAAAACCATTTTCCTTTATGATTTCAAGACAGTAATGTTATTCTTCATAGATTTAAGGAGGTCAAGTTGAAAGGCTGTTAGAAGATGAGATTTATTGAGTTAAATCTATTTGTGAGAATGACTCTCGTACCTGCAGTTCCAATGGACATATCTTGAGCATAGTCTCTTGACATAAGTTCACCTTTTCTTGGAACATCAAAACAATACCTGGTAACATAGTGATTGACACCAATGAAGTCCAATGACCCTTGTAACTTTTGAGCCTGTTCCTTTGTAAATGAAGGTAACCGAGAACCCACTATATTCCTCATGCTCCCTGGATAGTCTCCAGAAACAAATGGGTCTAAAAGCCTGGATTTTGCAAAAAGAAATTAATTCAGGGTGGTTGTTTGCCCCCAACCAAACAAAAGTACACCTATTTTCATCCACTTCAACAATATAGCTATTAATTATTTGAATCACTACGAAAACCACAACTGAAAAAGAGGAGAAATAACAATTGGTGAGACTGCTCTATGGTACTCAAGGTTCTGGAAACATAAGTTAACTTGAAAATTCATTGTTAAAGAAATCACTCGCCAGCCCACCATAAAATCATTTGCTCTTTGAGTAGCAGCCACATCTGTGGATTTATTGGTAAGAGGTATCATCCAATGCACTAAAATTACTACAAAAGCCCCAACTGAAAAAGAGGAGAAATAACAATTGGTGAGACTGCTCTATGGTACTCAAGGTTCTGGAAACATAAGTTAACTTGAAAATTCATTGTTAAAGAAATCACTCACTAGCCACCATAAAATCATTTACTCTTTGAGTAGCAGCCACGTCTGTGGATTTACTGGTAAGAGGTATCATCCAATGTACTAAAATTACTAATCCAATCCAGGCCTTTTGCTTTTCCTGCATTCATCAAGAAATTTATAAAATCTCATAGAATGAATGGAGATGAACATAGATCAGAGAGGAAAAGAACCCAATAGGTTTTCCTGTACAACTCCACAACAGCTATATGTGATAGCAAAACATGGTGACCAACAATATATGGCTCAACAGTTGAGTTTCCAGCAGTACAATTTCCAAATGGTTGGGAACATCTTTGAGGTGGGAAAACGCCATCATCATATCCTGCAGTGCCAAAAACATTGGGCTCATTGAAAGTGGACCAATATTTCACTCAATCACCAAAATTTCTGAAACACACATCTACATAACCTTTAAAATCCTCCCTGCATAAGTTCGAAGTAGATTAGAGAACTCTACTTCTCTAACCATAAGATTATTAATGCACCAATAAATTGATGCTTTGACTTGTGTGTCAACCCACATGGGAAGAAAAACAAGAACAGGAGATGAAATAAGATGTTTACACAATCTGTGGATTTAAGAAACCTCCATAGGAATCTTACAGAGCTTAGGGTAGATCAAAGTGGTACCATGTCACATGTGGTTGAATACCTGAGACATGCATTGTGAAACGATTAACAGTTTTGAGGATGATAGTCACAGGAATAAAAACAAAGTAGAGAGACAAGTTTGTCAATAAATACTACCATGGGACAAAAGCTCATTTATGAGGTTATTATAGTACTCAACACCTTTTGGGTCGATGGGTCCTTCGCCATCTGCATCAATATATGTGAAATAGTTATTTCCTACCATTGTCCATTGAGTGTTTACTAAATTCTCAAGATTAAACATGTGGTCAGAGCTCAAACAGAAATATACTAGGAATAAGCCTGGGCCATGAGATTGAAAATCTAAAGGCATCTACTCCCATCGCAGACATTAGATCAATATCCTCCTTCAAAACCCACATGAAATTTTGCATCAGGTTGATACCCAAATCATCTAGGAGTTTAACTATTGATAAATTAGTATGAAAACAAAAATAATGGGGTTGGACATACACATAAAGCTTGAGGATGGCTTACAAGTAGCCACTGCATATAAGTTGTCCTAGTGCCATTTATTGTTCGTAGGTTTGCAGATAATAATACCTTGTAACAATGGTATTGATCAAAAGCTACATCTCCCTTACCTCCATCCACAGTAATCCCTGACAATACAGTTAAAACAAACAACAACTCACTTCCAGCCTTGGCCTTGAAAGTCCCAAAGTAAAGTAAGCAACTGGGTAGAATGCAAATGAAGGGATGAATGAAGATATGTGATGAAACAAACCTTCCCTGTGAGTGAAAGTGTCAAAGATGCTTGGCTTCCGGCCATATTCTGCTGCAGCTCCTTCATATTGTAGAAAACCAATTGTTATTTTGCAAAGAAACACGCTAGACATTATTCCATATGGGCACAAACTGGAATTGACTAACAGAGACCAATTAACATTTCACATTTGTAGCTTTGCTAACTGTTTATGTTCTATAAATAATGATAAAATGATAACCTTACAGAAAAAGAAGACATCACTTTTTAGGGTGCGTTATTTGTATTTACACAATTGATTTTTTTATTCGATCAGCTATGCTATTCTCTATGCTTTTGCTGGGTTCCTTCATCGCCACCATCATTGGGAAATTCATTTCCCTCTTGAATTATGAAACGAGTAGCAATTCCCAATTGATCTCACACTACCACCACAAAGAAGGTAGCAATCCTGATATACAAATCGAACCAGCCATCCTATCAAGCAATCCATGTAGTTCTCAATCTATAGCTTTGATAACCCAAAACTCAAATCTTTTATATCTAATATACACAGAAATTTTCACATTAATATGTCTGGCTCTCATTCTAAGATCTTTACAGATCTGATACAGAGGTAAACCAGATTTTTCATACAATGACAAACAATATTAGCAAGTCTTGGAGACTTTCTTATGTAATGTCTCCTCCTTATTTGATATTGTTTCTTTAGTATGGTTTGATACAGAAACTTAATTGTAGATATGGGTCTCCTGATCTCTTGCAAACATTCTGATCTGATGATTGTTATAGCTATGCATCCCATAAATACTATGGAGATTTTAACTACAAACCTTCTGATTGAATATAGGAATATTATCATACAAGTTTCTGCTCTTATGTAGAAATTGGAAGTATAAGCCTTCTCATCTTTACGAAGGCTTTTGTATGAACAACTTGTCTACTCCTCTATAAACAATAATATACAATAGTGAAATGCTACAAGTTTTGATGAATAAAGGCCTGAAGCCATAGACAGTTTCTTTACACCTAATACACTGATTGTATATACCTATTGCTCTACACAAAATATAGTAAGTTGCTACTGCTCATTCCATGCACAAATTATGACAATTTTCATGTATACCATAGAAACTATTATACCGATCAGTTGTAGAAATAACAATCTATTTTGAGTTAGTATCCAGAAAATTTTGACGTATACCAATCTTAGTCCTGTTGAAAAGAATTCGAAATCTCTGTGATGAGAAGTTGCTTAGGTGGTCCAGTGCATGTTCTGAATGTAGGAAAGTCTGAAATTCTGTTGACTGTCATTTAATGTGCTTAGGAAGTTTTGCTTTTGGAAAGTTTGATTCCGCTGCATTGAATTAAACAAGGCTGAAACATTATTGTGGACGTTGTAGCTGTGGTTGTTCAAATTGCTTCATATGTTCTCATAACAGTGAGGTCAAATAGTCTTCACATAATCTCCATAGCATTAGGACTGACATGGTTTGATCAATAGATAAATATCTCTAAAGGAATCCCTACCAAGTTCAAGGGCACAGTCTGCCAAGCATTTTCTGCTACTCTCTCGTCCTTGCACTGTTGTCAATGCTTCTGGAATAGAAAAATATTTCAAAATTCATCCTCAAATTTTGAAAAAACCATTATTAATCAAATGCACCTAAAAGACCATAACGAAATACCATTATTAATCAAATTATCCTAAGAGACCATAACAAAATCCATGTAGCTAATGGTTGAATTTACTTTTGCACCATTTTGAACAGTGATATTGGCAGGCCTGTTTCTCTCGATTGTTGTGCAATGAGGGATCTAACTTTGCTGCCACCTAACCATGGATGCAGAGAATCTAATCAAGATAAATGCCCAGGTTCTTCATTTTACTACCCAATACCCACTATTCACAAATCTACCACCGAATTTTCCAGACTAAGGAATAATTGAAATTCTCGGCTTAAAGAAAGGCAGATGCTGCATGGTTAACCTCTTTCTCAATGATTACTGGCGCTCCATATTCATAAGCTGCCTGCTATTAGATAAAAAAGAAAAAAGAAAAAAACTGAACCTAGATTTACAGGAATGGAGGATGTATGTCACTTCACATCGTTGCATGAAATTTTTAAAATCAAATCAATTCCCCATTTATTGAGCCAATCTTATTTGTAACCAGCAATCAGAGGGATAGACACAAAGAATTTTCAGATAAATATACTATGCGTTACTTGTGTCGCCTCATCATTCAATTGCTGGAACACTACACTCGCTGTACATTCCTTCAACCTGTTTAAACCTTATTTTAACTTGCAGAGTTGTAACCTGTAGAATTGAGATAAAAACGAACGTCAACAATTAATATAGAACAACAAACCTGGAGCTAAGGGGTTTGCCATGGTAGAATTAGCACTACCAATTTTGTTGATCCTTTGTTAATATGGAATCAATAGAATTTTCATCAGAGTAGACTACTTGGATCCAAAACACCCAAAAGAATATAATAAACCCTGAACACGTCAAATATAAATGAGGAGCACAATTCCTAAGAAGAATAATGATAAGATGTACTATGACTCCTCAGATACTAGGAGAATAACTCTTGATACCCAAAAGATTGCAATATCAAATGATCATAAACAATTGTGCATGTCAATGATCATAATAATATCATATATTTACACCAAATATATACTAATTCTCAGCCATTACTAGTGTAGTTCCAGTTCCAAGACTCCTTAAATTCACTGGAGGGCCATAACAATTACCTCCCTTCTAGGAATGCTTCATTCCGAAAGCATAAGATCCAAATTACTCAAAAAAGTATGACAAGCATTGACAGACAAATATAGATGGAGAGTACAACTCCCAAGAATAATAATAATGATAACTTACAGAACAATTTCTAAGATACTAAGAGAATATAACCCCTAATAAGTTATAACCCAAAATATCATAATTTTATTAGATAGTATAGAACAGTGAATATGAATTGACTATAATAATCTCCTACATATACTAATTCTCAGCCATTACTCACATAGACCAAATTCCCAAGGATATCTACTGTTTTCTTATACAAGTGACCCTTATTTTTGCTAGAAGACCATAACATAGACCCGGCTTAATATATTCTAGTGGTTTAATGATTAACATAAACATTGAGTTTACAAATAATGACAGCCACAAAATACTAAATGTTTTATCAAACATGCAGGAGAGGTATTTCTGCTGTCAAATCAAAACATAATTGGAGGTGACAATGCCAAACAGATAGAAATAAATGGTTTGAAAACTCAGTACAGTTGAATGGAAATGGAATCAAACAACAAGCATTCAAAATATTTCCTGGAATTCTTATTGTAAGGTCAAACAGAACACATTCAAGTGTGAACCCCTTACAACTACAATAACTAATTTGGATAATAGCAATTAACCTACCAATAAGAAATGTAAAAAACAATTAGGTTGCCTACAAATAGTTAACTAGGTAAATAAGAATCGTTCAAGATCCACAACAGAACTAAAACGAAAATGGTGAAGCCCCTGCTGAACAAGGGAAATTACAAGCAAGTCCTTAATAAAGCTGAAACCACAAGTAAATTGCAGGGCTCTAGAATTGTTAAAAGATTCTCCAAGGAATTAGAACAACCATTGTACCTATTTATCTTTTTGTAAGTCTATAATGCCTATATTTATTTCGTAAAGGGGACATGCTTGGACACAGAGTCCCAATCTTGAAGGATATCCTCAACATCCCGGACATGGGGAATAATGTCGTCTGCAATTGATAGGGTGACAATCGTCAAAGCCTCTCTTAAATTGTGGTATGTATGAACTGTCTTCATCCTTTATTCCCTAACAGCGTAATTCTTCCCATGTAATTTATGGCAGTCAGAAAGCATTCCTCCTTGTGTAAGTCTTGCCATAACTGCTCCTTCCTAGACGCATATTAGTTTTAATAAACTCTCAACCCTGTGTGTCGGTTTCAACTCTTTGGAGAAAAGCAAGGACATAGAATCTAGTCCTAACTTCAAACACCAAGACCCTGTTTTTGTTGGTTGTACTGTGAGAGCATTTAATGAACTGTTTCACCCTGTCAACCAGAGGTTTCAATGTGTGACCAACAAAGCAAACAACACTTTTCGTTTAATATATTTACTCTCTTATCGTACCAACAATCTTCCAATACTACAAACAACAATGATTTTATCCAATCAGCAGCATGAAAATAACATATACGATACCTCCATATTTTTCCTCTTTGTTTTCTTGATGATAAAGTTTAAAAATGCCGTGAAGATACGACCTGCTGCCTCCAGATAGCAGTAAACATGAATAGCATCCAAGGATAGGAGCAACAACGAACTCTACCATCAACTTTTTCCTCTTTGTTTTTTTGATGTTCAAGTTTTAAGAATACCTGGAATCTGAAGAGACAACTTGTTTCCTTCAGATAACAACGAACATCAATAGTAGTCATTGGATAGGAGCAACAATGAACTTGTGTATTCAGCATCTGGTCACAAAAGCCTCCAGAAAAAAAACCAAAATGATGATTTTTTAGCAGAAATGTATTCTTATTACCATTAACTACTTCTTCATGATGGCAGCAACAACATCTTCTGGAGTGGTCTCTTCAATGTTTCATATTCTAAGGTAAAAATGGTTCCCTAGTTATTTTAACTTTTCATAAAAATGCAGCAAATTTAGCAGAACTGGCAGATTCAATAGCAGTGGTAAGGAACTTCAAATCCGGAGAAATGCTTTGAGTGACATCATCAAATTGTACACCTGGAAGGCCTTTTCTTCAAAATTTTGCAATGAACAACCACAAAATTAGCAGCCATACCAATTGGAAAACCACACAAGTATCCAACAGATGCAAAATAGTTGTAGTAAACACAATTTATCCAGCACATAAAAAACGCAATGTCACCTCAGCATTCTTAAAGCATCATTTCATCTGTTCATTATACTATTAATCTATTCATCTGTGCAACTTACAAAATGACAGTACGATTTCCAAGCATCATAATGGCAATAAAAATACAAACAACTGCAATAATTTAATGGAAAAGCAATGTTAGTGTCTGCAATAAATTAAGCCATGCAATTCTTCTTAACTCAAATGTACAGCTCAAACATATCATTATTGATGTTGTTGCGCCAATCTTCAATATGATAGCTCCAATAAATGCCACTGATAGGCTGACAAAAGGTCTGCACATCATGACAATCAACTACAGAAGATTTTTGTTGGAAATGATATCTCTATCATTGTGTAGCTGTGATACCACATTGATTTTGAGCATGAAGGTTTTCACAATGAGTAATAAATGTACTGTGATTTTCTGAAATGTGTTTTAACAATTAGCCTTCCATTTCTTCATCTTCGTGCTCATTATCCTCGAGTGTAAGATCACCAAGAAGCTCATCCAAAGGTACAAAAGGAACATCTTCACCATCTGTCATAGACGTTGTAGCCGCTCGCTGATAATTTTCATTTCTGTACAATTCAATCTTGGATTGCATCTCCTGGTCTTCCTCCAGTTTATCCCAAAACTTTTCATAGTCCTCCCATTCCTTCGCATCCTCCATTCTGCCTCTGGAAGATGGTTCAACCTCCATGGGCAATGTCTTAAGCTTCCAAGGCCTAGGCTTGCCCCGCTTCTTCTGGCGCTTCTCTTCATAAATTTTCTTCACCAAAACCACATCTGGAAGATTAAGTCCTTTGTATTTATCTAAATCCACATCATTAGTATTGGAACCATAGAGATCAAAACCAAGAGCATAGTCACCAGGACTCAAAAGATGGCCCAGATGAGTTTTCACTATAAAAATAGTGTCATTCTTTCCAAAGTCTAAAACACGGGCTACCTTTGCCTCTGCCAATGAATACTTGATACCACGCACAGTAGTCAAACCCATCTCAACTTCAATATCCAATACAATATATTCATCTAACTGTCGGTTTGAAAGGAGAGGCTTAAAAGGAACCCTCCAATACTGATTCGCGTCCATAAAAGCGTGCCTCGAAGTAAATGGTTCAAGCAGCATAATATGGGTACTCACTTTTGTGCACAGAACAAGGGGACCTAAGTTACCCAAGTTTGTCGCAACCTTTGGAGGGAGGAAAATCAAATCCTCCTTGCAAATAGGGCAGATCTGAATAGAGAAAGTGTACTTATAATTGTATGTATCGCTCTTTGAATCTTGAGACACAAGTTGTTTGTCATTGCGATTCAAAATAGGCACCACATTGCCCAAAAAGCTCACAAACCTGACTGCATGACTTCTATTAGCAAAGAACTCAGTGTGTCCTCAGGCTGCCTTTCGTCCAGACCATGTCACGTGCCGAGTTATGGCCTACTGTGTCATGGGTGCTACTGCAGCCCTCCTGATCTATGCTCTCGGGCTTCTGTATTGTTTGTGGGTGATGAAGAGAAGTCATAAGGTTGAGCCTAGGGGATTTGCGAGGCGGAATGAGGAACATTTTCCGTGAAACCCAACACGGGTGCAGTTTGGTTTGACATTGAAGAGATCAAGGCTGCCACTGATAATTTTAGTGAAGCCAAGGGGGCTTCGCTACTGTGTACAGGGGAACACTTCCGAACGGTCGACAGGTTGTGGTGAAGAGAATCAGAAATTTCACTCCGAAATGTGATTCTGAATTTCTGAACGAAGTGGAGGTCATCAACAGCATTAGGCACCGGAATCTAGTGGTTTTGAGAGGCTGTTGTGTCGCCAACAATGACAGGGAGGGGCACCAGCTATTTCTGATATACGAGTACATGCTCAATGGAACTCTCGATGACCACATCTTTGGAGAAAAATTCAAAGCCCGACCTCTGAGCTGGTCACAACGAAAGAACCTAATCCTTGGGATTGCCAAAGGGTTGGCTTATCTGCACGACGATACTGAGCATACCGTTTATCACAGAGACATCAAACCCACTAACATTCTGTTGGATGATGAAATGAATTCTTGCGTGGCAGATTTTGGTCTGGCAAGGATCATGGCTAAGGAAGAAGGAAAATCACACCAGACGACGAGGATAGTGGGGAGGATAGTGGGGACGCAAGGCTACTTGGCTCCTGAATACGCTCTTTATGATTGACTTATTGACAAGAGCGATGTCTATAGTTTTGGTGTTGTGTTGTTGGAGATCATGAGCGGCAGAAAGGCTTTGGACACCTCTGTGGGCCTCTCACTATCTTATTATAGATTGGGGATGGAGACTGGTGAAAGAAGGCAGAACCAGTGAAATAATAGATGAGAGAATCCGACAGAGCAGGGCAGAGCGTCTAATGGAGAGATTTGTTTTGGTGGGTATTTTATGCACGCATGTTATGGTGGCATTCAGACCTGGAATGGTGGAGGTCATGAAGATGTTGGAGGAAGAAGCAGAGATCCCTGAAATTCCTGACCGACCTTTGCCGCTTATGCGTCATGGGACAGTTACAACCATTCAACTCCCATTAATCGAACAATTAACAATACTCTAATCGTCTAACCCATAATCTAATGACACACAGCGATGACAGGTAGATTTTAGGGAAGTTCATTTCAGAGGGAAACGCCTTACGGCGTAAATACAATTGTTATAATCAATAAAAATATTAATTTAAATACAAAATAAATTACTTTTATATTAAAATTCATATTAAATTTAAATTTTCAACTAAAAACAATATTTAAATTTTAACAATATTCAACAATTAAAAATAAATTTACATTAAATTTTACATATTAAAAAAATTTATAAATACAATAATTTTTTAAAAACACTTATTTAAATAATTAAAAATAAAATTTAAATAATTAAAATAATAAAATAATAATAAAATAAATATAATAATAATAATGACAATTTAGATACTTAAAATAACCAGTACTCAATACGAAGCTTGTTAGTCATCTTAAAAATTATGTTACCAACCAAAAAACATATTTAAATTTTCATTATAAAAACCATAATATTTAATTAAAAACCATAATTTAAGATGGTTGATTTGAACCATTTAAATACATTGAACATGCGACAAGATTCCAACTAAAAACGCTGACAAAAATGGCAAATGAAAATATTTTGTTTTAGTGAACAAGTCTGCGCTTCAAGAAACATGAAATTGTTGACAGGTTCGTTGAGAGACGCAATTAGATCCAATCAAGACACGATCATATGTGGCAGAAGGGATTGGGTAGCCAATGACTATGACTGCGTCTTTCTCAATTTCAATTTGCAAGCACACAACCACATCCAAGTACATGACAAAGTCCGTCAATCAAATTTAAAACACAAGACAAAGTCCGTCAATCAAATTTAAAACACAATTTGGCGTTGTCATTGGCGTTGGTGTTGTTTCTCACTAGTAAAAAATTCGAAGGTCGGCTTCCTACTGGACTTGGCCATGTTCCCAATATGACAATGTTGTTTATCTGCAATAACAACCGCTAGTCCTATGCCTTCTCACGAAGCATCTCGAATCGTATTCCATCGGATTGAATGGATCCATTCCTTAGGGGTAATACAGTGGCAATCGCTCGAGGGGAACATCACCCGCCTTCTACAAGAAGGCGTCTCACTACAATGCGTCTGGTTGCAGAACAGCCTCTTCAAAACCTTCATACTAAATAACATCTCTAAGTTCTGCACATTGGATTACTAATCTCCTTCTGCAGACAATAATCTCTACGGTGCGATTCTTCCCAAAATAAGAGTGTTGAGAAAACTTGGAAAGCTGGATATGAGCCTAAATAATCTCATTGAAACGCTTCCTCTAGAAATAGGAAATTTAATTAATTTGGAGGTTTCAAATCTCAGCGGCAAGTCATTCAAAGGAAGCATATCAGTTACTGTTGGTCACCTTCTGACAATTGCGAAATTAAATTGGTCACCTTCTGACGGTTGCGAAATTAAATTTGAGTGTAAACGCAAACACAAGAAGCATAATTGCAGACAATTCAGTGAACTATACCTGGCCAAAAATAAACTGAGCATGACCATTTCTTTGGAGTGGTGAAAGCTTGACAAAAAATCTCATAATATATATCCCTGAAGAGTAGAGACATGAACGACGCTCGTTCTTTCGTTACTGTAATTTACAACAGATTCGCTTCTTTGCTGCTATTATATCATCATTGGGAAAGATGAATCCATAACACTGTTGTGCAAGATGAATCCATAACCAGTTATAACCGCTACGCAAGATGAATCCAATATCAGTTATAACCGCTGGACAAGATGAATCCAGAGGCAGTTACAACTGTCAGCAGTCTTCACAAGTTTCTAGCCGGTCACAATCGCCATATGTGGGTGTTGGGTGTATTTCAAATCAACGGAGGAGTGTAATTCAATCGTCTAATAAGACATCGAATGGTGCACAGTGAGGACAAGTGGGCAGCTGGGGAGTTTCTCCAAGAGGGAAACGCCTTACGGCGTATCAAGATGAATCCATAACCAGTTATAACCGATGCGTAAGATGAATCCAATATCAGTTATAACCACTGGGCAAGATGAATCCAGAGGCAGTTACAACCGTCAGCAGTCTTCACAAGTTTCTAGCCGGTCACAATCCCCAGATGTGGGTGTATTTCAAATCAACGGAGGAGTGTAATTCAATCGTCTAACAAGACATCGAATGGTGCACAGTGAGGACAGGAGGGCAGCTGGGGAGTTTCTCCCAGAGGGAAACGCCTTACGGCGTAATTAAAAGGCCAAAATCTCTGTGTTGAATGGTCTCGATGATTATTAAGATCCCAAATAACAATGTCTCTAAACACTACCATTTCTATCGCGATATTTGATTAACAGAAAAATAATACATCTTATGATGATCAAGATGGCTCTGTTCTCAAAATATGATGTGAGATGCTAGCATATGATGTGAGATGCTAGCAAGAATATGTGCACACCTTCCATAAGCTTGATGTCCTGACAAAATGGTCAGATTCCAGAAACATAACCAAAATTACTGAAGACCCTAAATCTTGAACACGTCCGGATGGAGTGCACCTGAGATAATCAATTAAAATAATGCTACGCATCCTTGACATACACAACTAAATGGTGGTATTCTCAGGATGAGTTTTGACAATCTGTATATTTTCGAGGCCAAACAAAACTTTGACATAAAGGAAGATTATTATGCTTATTTAAACAATCTATATCCTCATGAACTACAGATAAAAAGGTGCCTCCTAAAATTCTTCCATCCTATAAATACCATTATTGTGTTCATAAGACTAACATAAGCTTGAAACACAGCTGTCAATTATTAAGATGAAGGTAAATGTTGCAAGTTTCAAAGCATGGAGATGATCATTAATGGGGAAAATACAATTAGTGTTTTGAAGATTATTAATAAAACTATTGAATTAGTTTAAATGAGGGAAGGATTGTATAAAGGTGTCAATTTAATACATGAAATTTGAAAGAAAAATAATAATAATAATAATTATATGTTGTATTATTTGTACAATTAACTTAGCACGTTCTTTGATTCTGAATTAGATCTTGAGTGAAAATTTCAACAAAATTCATTTTTTTTAAACTCTGCGGATTAGAACTTGTTATATTTAATTTTTAATAGTTAGAACCCTCTAAACGATAATTGTTTGCTACAATAGGTTCTAGGTAGAGTGACAATGGTAATATTATCATGAAGTTCAAATAATGCTAAATCTATGAGATACTAGCTATAAAAATGGTAGTGGTTTTTTATCACTAATGGAAGCGTATTATAAATAATTAAATTTTTTTTTTTTCTGACAAAAAATAGTTAAGTCAATAATAAGTCGATTATATGATTATTAATAGTTATCTTTACAAATCATAAACAAGGGGGTTGCAGGGAAGCAAGTCCCTGCTTATCAATGAACTTACGCTCATAATCGAAGGTGCCCAAATTTTGAGTTAGAAGCATTTCAGTCTCTATAGTTGACTCTTCCGGTCAATATTTGGAAAAATGTGTATATATATTTTTTTTAAATCCCAAAAAGCTACATAAGACTGGAAGATCAACAACATATTATTGTAGAAATTGCTTTTATAATCAATATTCGTTTTCGATTGTTGTATCTAAAACCCAAGCAAATAATGAAGGGGAGATATTCAAAAAATTGGAAAGGAATCTATTTAGAGGTTTACATGTGCGGGATTACTTGCAAATCGATTCCAAACACCAAAATTCCAGAGAATGGAGTTGGTGATAAGACTTGCTGTCAGGTTATTTGTATCCGCCTACACTAAGCCTCGAGATATTTGAGGAAGAAAATATTACATTTAGAAATTTACCAAAAAAATGTAACAAAACATAAATGATTTCCAGCCTTACCGAAGAACTTGCTAAAAAAGAGAAAGAACTACACAAGCACATTTCCAACTATTAATAATACTAATGATGACATAAAATACTAAACACAAGTCAATTAGGGATTAAAATGACAAAAAACCTAAAGAAACAGCAGCAAAAGGGTGAAGGAAAAAAAAACAACAACAACATCATACCAACTTTCATTAATATAGAGGTGTTTACAATATCATATATCTTAATCGAGAGAGCCATATTTTGCAACCATACAAAAATTTTAGCCAAAAAAACTAGCCCGGGCTGTAACCAATTTCAGCGAAATATAGAGTATGACTAGGAAAACCCTTGCTTACCAAATATTCAGGGCATGGGACAGCATGCAAGCAGTCAGAAATAGTAAAGGTGTTCCCGAAAGAAACCACACCAAAAAGCCTACCTAAAAGAGAAAACATTTGCAGTAGAACAGAGACAAAAACCACCAGGGAAGCGGGCAGCACTTGTCCCATAATATTCTTTCTTTGATAACACTTCAGGAGCAAAAATAAGTACCTTTGATTAACCATATGCACACCCTCTATGGGATTTCTGAAATCAGCCTGTCTTCTTGTCCTTTCAATAGAATAATAGAGAATTGATCTAATGTTATAGAGATAGTATCAAGTGTTCCAACTTCAAAGAATAAAGAAAATCTCTTATGCCATATATAAACAAGAACCTCTACTAAACCAATACAAACACTTCTTAACTCAAAGCCCTATTCTTGATAGAATGGAGTGATTGCAAAGGTGGAATAATAGTTTGGATGGGCTTTGAATATGACTACCCTGATCATTGAATGGACTGTCTTTTAATACCCTGCAAAGGAAGACCACAAAGCTTATCGGATGTAATGGCTTACCGTCCAAGTAGAATCATTATTAAGATTAGATTTAATGATGCAACTTTGACCAGTACCAATTAAAACAAAGAATCTTTGTTAAAATTAACTAATTGGTATTAATTATTAGACTTAGTTATTACTAACTCATTGAAAAGAAAGAAGAACCATAAAAAATCAAATAGGAAATTGGAAATAGAACATATGCATATATCAAACGACCACCATCAACATTGACTATGCATGAATGTATAAAGAAGTGAGTTGTCTTTAGTGAGATTTTTTTGAAGCTTTTCCCATGGGTTTTTCTGGTCTAATTTCTCTTAAATCTGGCAAGAAATTATTGAAATCACAAGCTTGATGGGTAACCCTTGCAAGAAGTGCCCTAGGGGTTTTTCAAAGTGTTGAATCCATATATATAGTAAAAAAACCAGTTTAAATAACACATATCAAGATTTCACTTCAAATTTTTCAGCCAGATTTCTGCACGGAAATTCCAAAGAGTCGCACTAAAGACAAATCCATAATGAAGTATCTAGTGGTCACATTTGGAGTAACTCAATGCCAACATGGTAACCATAATAAAATGTAAAATGAAATGAAATGATATGATGTCATGGTGTGATTCTCTATGTGTTAAAATTGGAAACCAGGGAAAACCTTCATGTGGGTCATCTTATTCATGGCTGATAATATTTTTATTATATTCCTCTCATCGAGAGGTGTAGGATTGATATAAAGATCATCCGATTCCGATAAGTATTCATGGAGATATGAATTTATTTTGATTATGGAATTATTATCAAGCCGACCTACAACTCATGTAGGCTCAGAAGCCCAACAATCGCATCTAATCAAACACCAACATTGTGTATAAATATAGGAGGAATTTTCCTCATTTGGACTCACTCATCTCATCACA
>APFE031017530.1:830-12191 GCA_000404065.3 Pinus taeda
TCATGAAAGAATTCCATGCAGGGGACTGTGGAGGACACTTATACTGGAAGTCCACTGCTGACAAGATTTTAAGGGCTGGTTATTATTGGCCCTCTCTTTTTGCAGATGTCAAGAAGTTTGCTGTTTCATGTCACAAATGCCAAATCTTTGAAGGGAAAAGAAAATTACTGCCTCTACCCCTTAAGCCCATTTCAACTGAAAAGCCTTTTCAACAATGGGGTCTCGACTTCATTGGAGAAATTCATCCCTCTTCCTCAGGCCAGCACAAGTGGATTCTAACAGCTGCTGGTTATTTCACTAAGTGGATTGAAGCCATCCCATGTAGACAAGCCAATGACTCCACCACTATTCAATTCCTTGAGAGAAATATCCTTTCCAGATTTGGCTGCCCTAAGAAGATTATCACTGATAATGCTGTTGCCTTCAAATCCAAAAAGATCATCAATTTCTGCCACAAATTCCACATTACCTTGGGCCACTCCACAACTTACTACCCTCAAGGTAATGGCTTAGCCGAATCATCCAACAAAAACCTCATCAACATCATAAAGAAGCTACTAGAGGAAAACAAAAAGAACTGGCAGAGGAAGCTCACAAATGCTCTGTGGGCAGACAGACTCTCAACTAAGAAATCCATTGGGATGAGCCCTTATGAGCTAGTATATGGCATGGAAGCTAAATTTCCTTCATCTTTGGGAATTCCTACTATTAAGCTATTGCAGGGAATTCAGGCTGAACCAAATGACATGCAGAAAAGAGTAAATAAAACCATTCATCTTCAGCAAACCAGAGAACAAGTGTATGATAGAGCTCAAATGTTGTAAGAAAAACTCAAAAAGATGTTTGATAAGAAAGCTAAAGCAGAGGATTTTTGGGTTGGCAGCAAAGTTCTTAGGTGGGATTCACGAAGAGAGGACAAGGGAAAACATTCAAAATTCGATTTTCTGTGGAAAGGGCCATACATTATCAGCGATGTGCAAGGCAATAACACGTATTTTCTCAAACCTCTAGATGGTAGCACAACTGAAGAAGGCCCTGTTAATGGCCGAATGCTAAAACACTACAATGATCCCGTTTGAAAGAAAGAACATGGGGTGTTACTTTTTGTACATAAATGTTTGTATATATCAGCACTTTAATTCATTTTGTAACAGTCCAGATGTTGAAGCACGCAAAAGAAAGCAGGCAGTGCTTCACAATTCACTAGCAAATCAGTTGAGGGAAAGTGTTGTGTGTGATCCAAAAGTTCAAATCAATCCAACAGTTAGCACTAAAAAGTCTTCAATGCACAGCAACAACAGAACATCAAGGCAATCTGATGTGTTGTTCTTGGCTTCTCACAAGGAGAAGCCATCCCCAAGTGGAGCCACTATTAGCTACCTGCTGCAGCAGGTTACTCATATTTCATGATGGACATTTTACAGGCCAAATATGTCATACTTTGCATGTTGCAATGCTCCATATTTGCTAACACTCACCAAAAAGAGGCCATGAGAGAATGCTACTCAAAGTTCATCTACTGCATTCTTGTTTTGAAGAGTTATTCCATTTTTGTAAAGTTTTCATCTAAAGGGAGGTCCAAGTAGCTTAATCTTGGTCTCCCTAGGTTTCAATTCCCTGTTTTAGAATATAGAGAATGAATAATCTGTCCAAACAGCTTAATCTTCGCAGATTCTTAGATAGGTAGAGAATCAAAGGTGCCCAACTGCTTAATCTGGGCCCTTGGAAGAAATAAGTGTAGATGTAGATAGGAAGACATCAAAAGAAAAAGTTGAAAAGCTAGGTCTGCAAGTCCAAGTGCACCCAAACCAAAAAGAAGAAAAAATGTTAGGTAAGTAAGCTGGGTAGGTAATTTTGAGGTTGCAGAATGTTGATTTGTGATTAATTCCACATTTTCAAGTGTTACACTCATACAGATCGCAGTCAGCAGACAGTTCCCATTTGAAGGACTTCAAGCGAGGCATGACTAACTTCCTCTTCTTCCTCTTCCCTAAATCATTTACTAACTTCCCCTAAAGAGGTCAAGATCTGCTTGATATCTCTTAGTTTCACCATTTTCCATGTCATTAGCCTTGGTAAAGATCTGCTTTACTCAAGGAGGCTCCATACTTTCTCTACAAAGTTCTATCTCCCCTTCACAGCCTAAGATCTCTGAAACTTAGTGCTTTCTGGTCACTTTCATATTAACTCTTGACATTATTATGTAAATCCCTATATATTTCCACTTCCCCCTATTAAAACCATGTTAATAGCTCCCCTATGTAAATATCCCCTCCCTCTGGTTGAAATATAACCATAAACATCCCTTGGGAATTACTAAGTCATCTGGACCTTAGTAAGAGCCCCATCTCTGCACAAATTTCCCCTTCCCTAGTGTTTGGACTCCTTCCAAAACACATAGAAACCCTCTCTAAATGCAAACCCCCCCCCCATGCATTTTCTTTAGAATTTATTAAAGTTTGTTTAATAAATCACCAAGCGTCGAAACCCATTAACCCTTAACCTAAAGTTCCAACCCACCCGCGGCGTGAAAAATTAAGAAAATAACGCACGCGCTATTTCACTAAGCCTCGCGCACCTTCTCCGCCCGTCCACCGTTGGATCGCCCCCTCCAGATCTGATGGCTGTTATCCATATCGGGCGCCCTTTTGTGTGTGCACGTTAGCACTCGATGTCCGACGGTTTCACCGTCGTACACTGGGACAGCTGGCGCCTTCCCATTGCATCGGGCCGCCCCTGATAGAAACCACTTCCGTAGAAAAATCGGTCCGATGCCCCCCCAAAACCGCCCTTCCCCTCGCATGACAGGAGTGCCGCGTCACCCCGCCACATCGGCTCCACCTCACCCCTTCTTGCCTGCGCCTGGCCCACGTCACCTGCCACTGTGTCCCACCATGTCATCACCCCACTGTACTGCCATGTCACCCTGCTGACGTCAGCATGATGACATCATATCCGTACCATAGGACCCCACTGCTGACGTCATCCACCGTACAGCTGATGTGATGCTGACGTCAGCAGCCAAAAAAGGGAAAAATGCGCAAGCGCGAAAGTCAAGCTTCAGAGCTCCGGAATGAAAAATAGAGGCAGTTTTTGATGCACGCAGCACGAAGCGCTAATCGCGCATCGCTACGGGAAATGAGCCATATTGTAGAATCTTTATGGAATCTTTTGATTCCTCGCCCCTTTTTGCATCGAAAAGGCTCGAAAAAGCCCGATTTTGCAATTTTGAACGCATCAAAAGACAGAGAGAGACCAAGATCACAGGTTAAAGAGTATCAGATCAAGTATGCAGCTGAAAAGCATGTCGAGGAGTATCAGTGTTGCGGCGAAGTGTATCAGAGGAGATTTTCTCAAGGCTCAAGGCAAATCCAGCATTAAAAGGAAAGCCCTGAAAGTCAAGAATAAGTTGAGGACGCACTGAAAGCTCACCAGCACAAATGACTGCACATTAAACTCACAGGAGATCAGTGGACCAGAACTCAATGCATAGTTATTACAAAATCACTGCACCAAGCCACAGAGGACATCACATTAACTCAATATTTGATCCAGCTGCCACTGGCGCAGCCCAAAAAAGACTTGATTACATTTAATTCCAGCATAAGTTAGGTTTAGAAAGATTTTTCCTGCAGACCTGTTTAGGTCGGTTGTAATAAATGACTCTAGATATTTTGCTTATATATACCACCCTGAAAAATGGAGTAGGGGTTGGTTGGTTGTTGATCTTTGTTAGTTCGATATTTGCTCAGACTCGCACTATAAATGTGATACTATCTATAATCAAAGACTGTTGAAAGTATGGATTCTGGATCTGTCTGCTGTGTCTCACTGGTCGATGAGTGACTATGGAATTCATGTACTTCGACATGGTTCAATAAGTGTTTCTTTAACTCTGTTTAGTTTTTATGTTTGTGTTATCATCATTCCACCATCTAAATTGCAGAAAAGAAGAATAGTCTAGGATTTGCTTGGCTGCACCCTAGGCTCAATTTCTACAATTTCTCTATGTTTTCATCAGGAATAGTTATGAGCATGCATACTTAAATGATCTTGTTTACGCTGTTTCTTTCACATATGAATGCTAGTTTAGGAATTCTTAACTGCTCCTAGATAACCATTCATTCCCTTCTCCTCCCTGTCATTTGGTGAAAGATTCTTGATTTCCTTTCATCATTGATTATCATTCCATCTTTTCAGCAAATTGGTAATCGTCTCATGTGTATCTATCTCGCTCCATAATCCTCTTGTGACCGAGAAAACACAACAGAAAGCCTTAATCCATGACTCTATGCCCAATGGTTTGAAACTTATCACACTTTCCCTTGCCTCTCTGCTTGAAATTATCTGCCTCACATTCATCTTCCATCCAAACAAAAAATCAAAAAACCCTGAAACTAATAGCTAGCCTAAAATCATCCTCAACAAAGCTAAATCATTAAGAGAGAGCCCTTTGTGATTGCAGGTGGGCTAGAACCTGCAATCCAAAGATTGGTTTGTGGTTACCTAGGCCATATCCCTTCAGGAGCTTAGGGACAACCTGAGTGATAACACCTTCAATGATTGAGGACCTTGAAGAGTAGAGTCAATTACCTTCTGTTGATGACCTGCTACCTAAATATCTAAGTGAATTACAGGAGGACACAATGCTAGACAGGAAGGTAAGGATGATGCGCAGAGGACAAGTGGAATACCTCAGCATTGGGTTTAAAGGTTCAAAGTCGAGCAATGCCAAGTGGATTGAGATTGGACAAGTGAGACAGTAGTTCCCCTACTTAGTCAATGCTTGAAGAAAACCAACTTTTGGTGGTCCAAAAGCTTTTAAGTGGGAAGGTCGTGATTCAAATCAGATCCATGAATGACTGTCAAAGGACCTTGACTATATCGGGATGAAACAAATCCCTAATGAAATCCAAAACAACATCAAAAACACCCTGAACTAGTGGCCATGGTAGCTGGCGTGGAACGATGAGGACCTCGGTTAAAGCGCGTTGACCGAGGCCCATGGAGATTGTGCAGGAGGTCAAAGTAGCCCTTGGGAGCCTGAGACTGGGAAAAGGAGCTGATTTTTTACCTAATCACGCATCGCTGGGAAAACAGGGCCGAAATGGAGGAGCCTTAAGCCCTTGGTCACATTGGGAGCCAGAGAACCGCGGGCGGAGAAACGGAAAGCGTTAAAGTACAAAGGTGGGACCCGGGCCCTGGAAACCGGTGGTTTTGATCGGGGTACCCTTGAACGGGAAGAGGTTTTGGACAGGAGCGGAGTGATCCCATACACCGATTGACGCGTGGCGGCGGAGGAGAGAGAAAACTGCCATTGATCATGCGTTATCGGTCGAGCAAGTCAATCATGCTCGTTGTGTGTATGACGTCAGATCTTGAGGAGCTAGATCGGACGGCTGAGATTGCGCTTGATAGAAAGAAGCAGAATCAACCAAGAATTAAGCCATGCTCTAAAGGGATTTGGAATCTGTTTGACTGCCACGGTGGAGAAAGAACGTATCCACGACATAACCGAAGAAATGAATCAACAAGCAGGTTGGCGCTATTCCAATGAGGACACGTGGCCACTCCCTGAGCGTTCATGCTGACCCTGAACAGGGAACTCCAAGCGTAGCTGCAAAAGGCAAATCGACAGAGGTGGAAGAGGAACCGAGCGGGCACGAGTTCGAATGGCTAAAAGCCATGAACAACGAAATAGAATACATGGAGTGGAACAATTGAACATTGAGATACAAAACCCAGAGAAGAGGCAGTTAAGAGAAAAGCAGGATGAGATAGAGGGCCGAGCTGACGCAGTGGCAACATTAAGTACTAGAGCTTGAGAGATTCAAGCCACCCCATAGGGGAATCTATCCAGATCGAGCCTTACAGTTAGCTCTTTCCACTGCAGACCAGAAGGTCACAGAGCTGGTAGGAAGAAGAGTCTATGTACTCCAGTGGCTTGGGGGATCCAAGAACCACCCTGCCAAGCAAAAACCTGCTTCAGGAGTACTCACATTGAGTCCTTGTATTGTAATTTCTCTGCTGTAAGACACAATAAAACAAGGTCACCACTGAAGCTGGACCGGAGACATAGCCCTGGAGAATAGGGTGAACTCCTTATTAAAAAACTGTTTGTGTCTTTGTGTTGCTTATTGTCTTTCTCTGTTGTCTTTCCACTTATTTTCTGTGTATTGGCAATCTGATCAATCCGTTGTTTCAATAACACAGAACACGTACACACCAACACATGAGTCTGTAATACCTTTGGTTTAATAAATCTTTAACGGATGGCACTCATAGGGTGATTATCAGATCATGCATTGAAAATACCAAACAACATAACTATCCATTCAAACAAACCTTGTTTTCTTTTGAAAGTAGTTTTCCAAATATCATCTTCAGAAATCCTTATCTAATGATAACCACTTCTCAAATCTAACTTAGTAGAAAAAACAAATTCCTTTAACTGGTTTAGAAAATCATCAATTCGAGGAAGAGGATAGAGATTCTTTACCATGATTTTCTTCAAAGCTTGGAAATCCACACACATGTGCCATGTACCATCTTTATTCAAATCCAAAATAATAGGAGACCCATAAGGAAATGTACTAGGCCTAATGACCCCATTTTCAATCAACTCTTTAATTTTCTTCTTAATTTCTGCATTCTACAAAACCGACATTCTATACATGCCAATATTCAGAAGTGGTGCATCCTGCTACAATTGAATCTCATGTTGGATTTTTATTTTTGGAGGTAACCCTTCAAGTTCCTAAAACATCTTTTCATAAGTCTTAACAACTTCAACCAATTCATGGTTGAATTTCAAATCACATCCTCTGAAAGCTTTAGATTCAGAAGTATCTTTAGGCTTAATCATTGACAACACAAAATTCTTACTAGCATTCAAAAGCCTTTTCATCTAACCAACACTAAAAAGAGATAAGTTCATATTCTTGTGATTTTCTATAAAAACATACACAACTCCATCTTTAAAAATATGATATTTTTTCTCATGACAATAGAATATGGAGTTTTGGTCATACAAGTATGGACTCCCTAAAACAATCTTGCAAATATCAAGTGGTACAACATCAAGCTCTACCTCATCTATAAAATTAGCAGTGATGGTAAATTTGAGTTTACATTTTCTTTTCACTTGTAATTTAGAATCATCATATACCCAACCCAAAGGGTAAGGTTTTGCATGAGATTTATTCTCTAAATTAAGTTTCCTGATAATTGCTTCAGAGATAATATTGACTTGAGATCCACTATCAAATAATGTATCAACCTTTGTATGTTTTGTAATGGCCCTGATATGGAAAATCTCACTTCTTTCTTTACCATTTCGAGATTCAATAGGCTTACTAGAAGAAATAGTACATGAATTAGAAGCTATACTTTTCATTCACATGGTTGTGATTTTGGTTTCATCACCTAAATTAGATCCTAGATCTTGTTGAGTTGTAGTATTAGTCTTTTGTTTCCCTTTGTTATTGAACGCTTTGGTCTCAATTCTAGATGTAATTTCCAATAGTGGTCTTCATCATGGCCATATTTTGAACAATGTTTATAGGTAAGTTTCTCTCCCTCTTTCTTGACAGTATAATTCTTTTACCTTTTCCTTTAAAATTCCTCGTTCTTTTGTCTCCAAATTTAAAAGGTTTCTTGCCTCTTGATTCTAAATGAGTTTCTTGAACACATACTTCATCTGGATTGGTGGGATTAAACATAACTATAAAATGTATCAAATAACTATTGTTGGGCATGGCCCAAATTGGTCCAAATTTTGGGTAAAAGACCTCAGAAAAGGAGCATACCATGTGGAGATGACGAAGATATATTCATCGTACAGACTTTGAGGGATTTGGGGAGGGGATAAAGCCCTTATTTTGAAGTGGGTATTGTTGGTTTGAGGCAGCTTGACCCAGGTTTAGAGTGTGTTGTGCACCAATAAAACCCTCAACTACTGGCCCTTTTGGAAATGACCTGCAAGCAGATTGAAGTCTCACCGGCAGTAGTTATGGGAGGAAGTAGAACCAGGTTTCTACAACCTAAGGGATTTTTGTGTAGTGGAGACATGTATTTAATTCTACTCTATATCGATCATATAACTTCCCGTGCATAATAAATTCATGCAAATGATTAATTTAACAAAATCATATTAAACCCATAAACTCTAACAAATAAAAATATATCTTATAGTTCTTTTCTTAGTTTAATGAAACACATGCATAAATATACTAACAACAACAAAGACTGAACACATAAAGATATACAATTCCTCACCAAAACTTATTCTTTATTAATACAAATCTTCAGTACAGATACGTATTCAACCTGTGCACTCAGTTGTAGGTGGTATGTGCCCTTAGTTGCAACCTCTTCCAGGCCTCCACACACTCAGTTACGGAGCCTTCCCTAAAAATACATACTAAAGACATGAATATAGAGATTCAATTCACATATGATTTACATGATACGATTACAAAATATGACATCTCCTTAAATACATTTCATCTTTACAAAAACCATGTTCCACATACCATGGATCCACAAAACAAGGACTAATGCTTGATACCCATTAGAAAATAAGGGCTTTATCCCATCCCCAAAGCTCTCAAAGTTCGCGCAATGAATATACCTTCGCTAGCTCCGTGAGGCCCGATCATTTTTTTGCGGGGTATTTTACCAAAAACTTCAACCAAGTTGGACCATGCCCAACATGCCCCCAACACTCACCCATGACTCATCCCAAATCACTCAGCTTTGAAGCCCTTGATCTTTGTTGCGATCCCATTGTACAATGCATTGTACTATTGGAGTGTTTCTACCATCAATTGTTATTCCTAGCGTGCCTCCTTCAACAAAGATTCTGTAGTAGGGACATCAATCTTATGGAGCATCTTTGCTTCCATTTTCTTCAATTCCTTCAGCCTTTCATCCACTGCTTGTGAAATTGCCAGGGCTTCCTCCTACCATGATTGAGTCCTCTCCTGCAATATCTATCCTTTCCTGCGAAGATCATCTATCTGCGTCTGGAGGTTCTTTCCTTCAGAAATATTGGCAAGCCTCTGCAAGAGTGGTAAGGTATTCATAGCTGCCACGATCTCATCACGTCGCTTCTACTTGGCCTTCAGATCCTCCTCAATCTTCACGACGTTTAGATCATCCTGCAATGAGGTCAAAATCTGCATCATATCGACAAGCAGTTTTCCACAATATGCCATTGTATCAAATATGCCTCTCAATGCTACGTTGAGGTCCCTTTGTCTCTACTCCCAAAAATATGGTGGCGTACTTGGCTACAACCTTATTTGTAGCTATGATATCTTCACTTCATATTCAAATTTTAACTTAGCCATAACATTCTTTGAGTCCTTGATTGCGAGGGCAGGCTTCACGACCTTTTCTGCTGGTGGTTCATCCTCATCGACCTGCATGTCTGGAATTGTGTTGCATGTCTCATCAATGGCCTTCTCTAGTTGTTCTCATTGTTTCCTTACTTCCTCCCTATGTTTGGGCAATTTCTTTAGTTCATTCTGCATCGATGTTTTTTTTTACTCCACCTTTTCTTTTAACAATGAGATACATCTCTCTCGTTCCTACAATTCTGCAGTGATACATTTATGAAATTCATGCAACATCTAGAGGGGTAGCACAATGACATTCATCTGGACACTGCACCATGATTTGACTTGTTCTCTGTCTGTTGCTGCTTTAAACTTCAATGCCTCAACTATCATGTGTAACATCCTAACTCTATAGGTTGATACCAGTCTTTTTCCTAGCTGCAACGGCTAGGTTACCTCCCTTGGTTGTCTCACTACTTGTGGCAATGCCTTCAGCTCTATGATGCCCTATTGTACCTTAGCTAAAATCATTTTGTAGCAATCATCAATCTTGTCCCAAGTTTCCATGTTGAGCTCCTAGATATTTTATGCTATCGTGTCGATGTCTCCATCAGAGAGGACAAGTGGCACTACTCCCTTACTCTTATTTGCCTTCTACTTCTCTCTTGGTCTCATTTTCACCACAAAGGGTGAATCTTTCAATACCTTTGCATCAATGAGGTGTTCCTTGCATTCCTATCCTCACCCTGTTTCTTCTATCTGTTCATCGATATCTTTTCTACTCATACCTACACCCTATGTATTAACCTTCTTTGTTCCAACTGCTCCAATCGTTCCACTGGGTGGAGTCATTCATTCCACTAGCCAATCCTTCACTACCGTGAGGAGATCATCTTCTATTACCAAGTATGGAAATGAATGCCATGTCTCCTTTGGATCCTTCCTCACTTTCACATATTCCCTCTGATAGTCTGCCTTGACTTCCGCAATCTGACAATACTATTTATACAACCTCAGTGATAGACTGGGATACTGATTCATGTTGATCTTGGTCGTGTTCATACAATTGGCATTTGATACAATTCTTAGTTTGTGCAAACAAACTCATGGTGGCAAAGATCAGAAATCCTCATCAAAATCAAGTGAGGCAGTTCCTAAATTAAGCAAGGAAAGACACATCAGATGGATTAATAATAGGCTCAAACCCAGCATCAAAGTGATGAAGAGGAAAATTGAAGACTTGGAGATTCAGCTAAGTAAGCGTGAAGGAAATCCTTAGCTAAAAGAAATCACACAGCAAACAGTTTCGTAGCGCGCTACAAAACTGCTGTGGGTGCAGTTTTTCACATGCATATTTCTCAGTTTTACACCTGTTCTTCAAGGATCGTTTTTGGATATCTGGAGAAGTATTTTACAAAACCAAGAGAGGTTTTTGTTCTAGCTATCCTGGAATACGAAAAACTCCTTCCGTTTCCTCAAATACATCATGAGCTGGGAGAAATGAATGATCAAACGTTGCGCTACGAAACTGCTGTAGGTGCAAGTTTTTCACAGGCATATGTCTCTGTTTTACACCTGTTTTCCAAAGGCACATTCTGGGAGCTAGGGATGGTGTTTCAAAAAACCAATAGATTTTTTTGTTCATCATTAATTATTTCACAAAAGCCTCCTTCAATTTTTCTAACTACGGTTTTTGGGAGAAGTTATGAGCTCTGTCCCAAGACCCATTTTTCAGCCAGAACAGAGCAAGGGACAGTCTCCTAGTTTCTAGAAACATCAAGGATTGATTCGGGATAGATGGAGAAGTATTTTAAAAAACCAAGAGAGGTTTTTGTTATAGACATCCTGGACTACAAAAATGTCCTTCAGTTTCGAAAAATGTGTCATGGATGAGGAGATAAAGGCTCTGTCCCACGTGCCATTTTCAGGGATCCTAAACCTAAAAACATGGAAACATGTTCCCTAATTTCTAGGGTTTGTCTTCAGCAGTCAGATGACCACGTGGGGGGCTTCATCAAAT